>JAMZAV010002281.1:0-242223 GCA_024449915.1 Sweltsa coloradensis | reverse complement strand
ATTCTGGCTAATTTTTCCAACTTTTTTTTTCAAAGGTATTACATGACAAAACCTATTGTATGTATAATATGAACGTTGTAGCCCCACCCGTTGTCAAAATTTGGGCCCCAAATGACACAAAAATATCGCCACTAAAATCGAAAAAATCGTAAAAGTAGTATTCATGAGAAATATTTCTTCGATTGTACCAAAAACAATACATTCTAAGTTAGAGATTTCGAAGGCCCCTTACAATTTCATCAAAAATGCTTATGCCGTTTGCCGGAATCCTGTAACAACAGACAAAAATACAAAAAAAAAAAAACATTGGAGCTAAATTTTTTGGGGGTCAGTGAAATTGAAGTCCTCGCTTTAATCCTGTCAAATAAGATCGTATATTGACGCTTGGAGGAAAAAATTGCGATGTCGCTAAATTTTTTGCAGAGATCTTCCTTATATAATACTAATCAAACATACTAAAACTTCCCTACAATCGGACTGGAGCTTCAGTCGCATTTTGGAAAATGGCGGCCAAAAGGTGTTTGTTATCGAATATCTCCAAATTGGTTTGAGATAGATAAAATATTTTCAATAGTAAAAAATTTCCCCCAAATTTAATTCCCTACAAAACAGGTGTCTCTATAGTTTTGGTAGGGGCCAACGGTTACGTCACAAAAATCGTGGTTAAATGTTGCTCATTGGAGTACCAGCTTATTCAAATTTTCACGCCCCAGCATCAAACAATGCCCGGTAAATCCGTAAGAAATCGATTTTAAATAAAAAAGGATTTGTACGGGGTTCATGAAAGCTTCCATTAGTATTTAAAAAGTCAGGTCTGCGAAATCGAATTTTGCATTTCCCCGGGAAATTTTGGGGGTTTTTCCATTGTTGGCATTTCCTCAAAAATGCCATTTTTGACTGTCCATTATTAAGCACTCAAAGCATTGGGGGAAAAAAATTCCCTTCCTACGCACATTAAAAAGACTAAATAATGACCGATTACAACCAAAGTTTAAATCCAATATGGCTGCTAATTCCTAAATCCAAAATATCAAAGTAAATTATGTAACAAAAAGAGTGAAAAAAACAGACGAAAAAAAAATCATATTGTGAATTTTAGCAATTAGAGCCATATGGATTTAAACTTTTGGTTTGAAAATCGGACATTTTTTAAGTCATTTAATGTGCGTAGAAAGAATTTTTCCCCCAATGCATTTAGGTTAATGGACAGTAAAATATGGTTTTTTTAGGAAATCCCAAAAAAGGGAAAACCCAAATTCCGGGAAAATGAAAAAATCCGATTTCCAGAACTGTTTTTAAAAAATACTAAGGAAGCTTTATGAACCCCGTAAAAAAGTCCTTTTTAATAAAATCTTTTCTTACGGATTTCCCGGGGATTTTTGAGGGGGCGGGGGAAAAATTTGGAAAAAGTGGACCCCAATAAGCAACATAAAAACCGTTTTTGTGAGAAACCCGGCCCTCCCAAAAATATAAAAGAACCTTTTTTTGTAAAAAATTTTAAATGGGGAATATTTCGCTTTGAGATATTTTGTCTATTAAAAAACAAATTGGGGAGATATCGAAAAAAAACTTTTTGGCCGCCTTTTTCCAATATGGCGGCCGAAGCCCAGTCCGTTTTAGGGGAGTTTTAGTATTTTGATAAGATCTTTTAAGGGAAGGTCTCTGAAAAAAAATTCAGCACATCGAAATTTTTTTTCCTCCAAAAATTCTTTTTGACAGGATTTTTCGCTCATCCAATAAACAAGAAGCTTCGCAAAAACTTTTAGGCGCGTTGTGGTGGCGAAATTTGTTTAAAGGGGTATTTCACGAAAATAATGAAAAAAGGGCAATTTTAATTATTTTTGTTTTAATTGCTTTTAAGTTACTTTTTATTATTGAAACATAAATTTTTTGTCTGATAAATGCTAAAGCTTTAAATAAATTTTTTTGTACGCTTTTGTTTTTTACAGGGAAAAGGGTACCAGTACTGAATTGGGCCCTAATCTAGGGCTTTTATAGGGGTTTTATTCTAAAAATTTTAATAAATTTTAAAGAAGCTAGATTAACAGGGGATAAAGGCCCGTGAATTCTGTTTAATAAAAAATGAGCCTTTGGCTTGTTGTACCCAAATTTTCCAAAAAAAAAAATAAATAAAATTTAAAAAGCTATTTCCTCAAAAATTTCTACACTTTTAAATTTTTTCCCCTTTACCTCATTTTTAAGAAAAAGGAAATTTATTTTTTAATGGGCCCAAGTTTATTTTGACAAATCACCCGACACTTTTTGGAGATTTTTGGTTTTTTTTAAAAAAATATGGGAAAAAAGATTTGTTTCAAAAACTACATTTTTCCAACAAGCAAAGGAAAAAATTATTTATCAAACAAAAAAGAAAATTATAAAATGGTTTTGTGAATGTTTAATGTATTTTTTAACTAAAACACCCCTTTTCTTTAAAAATAAATTAAAATTTGAGAGCCTGGGATTTTTTTCAAAACGCTGTTTAAATCGTTTAAAAATTGAAATTATTTGAAAAATAATTGTTTGATTGCGCTCAAATTTCACAAGAATACAAAAATCCAAAAAATTAAGGTTCTGTGAAAAAATTAAAAAGGGGAAAAGCATGTATGGGTTTTTATATGTCGAAGAAGTTTAAAAATAAAAAATCATAAATTTGGCGATTTATGAGAAATAATTTTTACGATTGCACTAAAATTTCACAAGAATATATAATTTAAAAATTTGATTCTGTAAAAAAAATCAAAAACGGATAAAGCATGTGGGTGTTATAAGTCGAAAAAATTTTTTTAAAAATCAAAAAAAAATCGTAAAATTGCGATTTTTATGAAAAAAAAAAATTCGAGGGCGCCAAAAACTGGCATTTTATAAGTTCAGAGATTTCGAAGGCCTCCATAAATTTCATCGCAATCGGAATACGTTTACCCGGAATGTGTTAACAGAAGAAAAAAAATACAGAAAAAAAAAAAAAATATTCGGTTTTTTTTCTCCAGTGTAGTGAAAGGAAATTTTTCGCTTCGCTCGTACGTCGCTACACTCACCAAATTTATCAGAAACGGGTTTTTAGAAAAAATTTTTTTGAAATCTTTTAAAAAAAAATTGTCATGGATAATCCTACACATAACTAAAATAATAAACATAGGGTATTTAAAATTTTTCATTTTTTTAATTACTTACAAAAATTATTTTCATTATTTTTGGGGTTTTCAATTTTTTTATCTCGAAATGCACCGATTTTTCTGGGCCTTTCACGAATTTTTTGGTCAAGTTTTTGGGGGCGCTATAAGTAGAGTTCACTTTGCTTTTTTAAAATTCGCTTATTTTCTCGGAAATTACCAATATGGCCCCTAACATAGTGGAAAGGTTTTCGAGACCTAAATTCGTGCCACACGAGCGAGTTAACGAGCCCCCGCCCGGTGGCGGAGATCTAGAGGACCTTTTTTCACAATTAGTTGTTTTATGCATTTTATTCATGGTAAAAAAAAAAAAATGTTATATGAGGAATAGTATAGTTTCTCTTTAAGACGAAATCAAAGAATTTGGTTTTTGAAATATTTTAAAAAAAGACCGTTTTTTTAAAATACTTAGATAAAATGTTAGATCAGATTTACAAGCATTTTCAAAATTACATACGGGGGGCCCGAAAACACTAAAGCTGCTACTCAAAAAGATAAAAGAAGATACCCAAAAGGGAATATTGCGAGATCGTTTATAAAAATTAGGAAAAAAAAATGGGCCCCAAAAAGACCCTTTAGGAACCCTGACTACGTCAATTTCAGCTGTGGGTTCATTTATGACAACGATTTTCACTCTTCTATTTAAAAATGATTCGAACCAGACCAATTTTTCCTCTTTGACCACACTGTTGAGTTTTACCAATAAATTAGAGAGATCATACAAACGCCCCTTTTGAGATCCAAATCAGTGCCATGGTCTTGTAATTTTTTTCCAAAGCTTTTGGGTTTTATGATTGTGTGATTCTCTACCAGTCAACATTCTTCTTTGGGAAGAAACCAAACTGAATTTTTGAAAAGAATTTTTTGACGTGAAAGTTTTAAAAACCGATTTTTTCACGAAACCCCTAAAAATTTTTATTTGAAGGCAACAATGAGTGGGTCGATTGTTAACCATGTTTTACCCACTTTTAAAGTAGGGATTAAGAGCCCTTTTTTTAAAATACGGGCACAAACATAACCAACCATAATAATAATAATAATAATAAAAATAATAATAATAAAATAATAATAATAATAAATAATAATAATAATAAAAATAATAATAATAATAATAATAATAATAATAATAATAAAATAATAATAAAATAAAAATTTTAAAATAATAATAATAACACAATAATGGCGGGACATTTCGCCGCGTCGATTCTGCTTTATTGCTTTTGACGTTTCAGCCAAACGTGTGGGTATCCTCAGAAAAACAAGAAAAAAAAATTAAAAACTTACAAAAATATAAGCCAAGAAAAGGCTCCATAAAAAAACAAAATAACAAAAAAAAAACAAACATTACCATATGGGCTCCCCCTTCTAAAAAATTGCATTCTTCTAATGAAGTCTTTTTCAAAACCCAGATCAGCCTCACATTGAGAATTTCTGGGCTTACGATCACCGTCGAACTCCATTTTCTTGGGTGATCCTTTCCCGGGACAGGGAGGGGTAGGTGCTTTCAAAACCGGGAGTAAGATCTGGGGGGGGAAAGCTTTTTATTTACGAAGGGCCAGCGTTGGATTTGTTTTGAATCATTTTTTACTATGGGCCCCCACGACCCCTCGTTTTAAAACCCAACATCACCTTTAAAAATTGTTTGGTGTTTTAGCTTTTTTCAATGGACTCTCAAACCCAACCCGGGCAGTAACCGAGGCTCTTGCAAACTATTGTGGACTATAAACAGAATTTCATGTTTTGGGATTATTAGATTTTCACAAGATTTTTAGAAACCCGCGACTGTTTTTCTCGAGCATGCCTCAATGCGTTTTATGTTCTTTCAATTTGTTCCTACTGCCTGATTTTTGGGCCCTATAAAAACCAAATCCACACTTGCAAAAATTTTTGGTAAACCCCACTCTCTTGCAGTGGAATTATACCCTTGATGGCTTCATCAAAGGGGACCTTTTTCCATGGGGTTAAATATTTTTAATACTTTTTTGGCTAAAATGGACCAATTCGTCCGTCGTATAAATCCGTAAGGCGGAAACTCTGTGATTTTCCCGGTAGCCTCATTTTCAACTTCTCACTGGGGGCAGGTTCTGTGGTTTAGTAAAACCCCCTGTTGGGGTTTGATTATTTATCCATTTTTAATAATGCTTCCCTGAGCCCCACCTTTTCCCTCCCTAAACTTGCTTCGTCTGACGTCGTTAGCGCGGGTTCCAGCGTGTTAAAAAAACAGATTTTTTCTGTGGAGGGTGGGAGGGGAGTTCCTGCAGGTACAATTTGGGTGTGATGGGTTTCGATAACTGAGGGGCCGGAATTTTTCCCCCTCGTGACAAGAATACCAAAAAAAGCTAGTTGGCCCATTTGTCTCAAATTTTCCATAAATGAACTGAATGCTTGGATGGCTAACAGCTTTTCTGGATATTTGTCACGAGGGGAAATATTCCTGGCCCCCCGTTATCGAAACCCCCAAATCATACCAAAATTTTACCTGATGAGAATCCCCACCCACCCCCACAGAAAAAAGTTGTTATTAACACGCTGGTAACCGCGCTAAAAGACTGTCAGACGAAGCAGTTTAGGGGGGAAAAGGGGGTGCTCAGGGAAGCATTATTAAACAATGGACATTTAAGAACCCCCAAAGGGGTTTTATGACCACAGAGACCTGCCAAAGTGAGATAGTTTAAGATGAGGACCGGTAACACACGAGAGCTTTCCTGCCTTTGTGAAGTATACGACGGACGAATTGGCGCATTTTTTGCCAAAAAAAAATATTAAAATATTTATACTCCATGGAAAAAGTATAGCCATTTGATGAAACCCGTCAAGGATATAATTTCCCCTGTAAGAGAGTGGTGTTTTCCAAATTTTCCGCAAGTGTGGATTGTTTTTAAGGCCAAACAGAGGACAGTTTGGAACAAAATTTAAAGAACATAAAAACGCATTGTAGGCATGCTCGAGAAGAACGTCGGGGGGTTGCTAAACAGCTTTTGAAAAGCTAATAAACCAAGACATGAAAATTTGTTGATAGTGCCACAAAAGTTTTCAAAAAGCCCGGTTTCTGCCCAAAATTGGTTAGAGAGTCCATTTAAATAGTAAAACACCCAAACAAATTTTAATGGTGATGTTGGGTTAAGCGAGCGGGTCGTGCGCCCATAGTTAAAAATGTTTTAAAGACAACCCAACCTGCCGATCGTAAATAAACGCATTATCCCAGATTTTACCCCCGGTTTCGAATGCAGGCCTTCTCGCCCTCCCCCCGGAAATGGATCAGCCCCAAGAAAGTGGGTTCGAGGAGTGATGGGATACGCACCAGAAATTCTAAAAATGTAGGCTGATCTGGTTGTGAAAAGATTTCTTAAATGTAAGCAATTTTATAGAAGGGCGGAGTTTTCATGGAACTTTTTTTTTTGTTTTTTTTATTTTTTTTTTTCATGGGAACCCCTTGTCTGGTTATTTTTTTTTGTAATTTTTTTAATTTTTATTTTTTTTTTGAGGAAGCCCCAATTTGGGCTAAAACGTAAAACGCAATAAAAGCGAATCGACGCGGCGAAATGTCCCAACCAGTTAATGGTTAATTTTTTCCCGGGCCGCAAAAACCCTTTAAAATTTTGAAATAATAATAAAATAAAATAATAATAAAAATAAAAATAATATAAATAATAATAAAATAATAATAGAAATAAAAATACGGGGAACAACACAGGAGTGGAAATAGTCTTGGCCCTTTGGAGAAGAGCGTAAAAAGGGAATTTTACCCATTTTTAGCAGATTTTGTAGTATATGGTGTTGGTAAAGTGTTTTTTCATAAAAAGGGTGGTATGTACATTGTTATTCAAGTTTTTTTTGGGTTTTTCTTTTCTTTTAAATTGAATTTTGGTTTTTTTTCTCGATTTTTTTTGTGTATAAAAAAATCAAAACAAAGGGTTCCCCCTCCTTAAAAGTGGTATTATGTTGACATTTTTCAATTTCGGTGTTTTGAAAACCGGCAAAAGGCTTTACAGGGTAGTAAAGTAACCCTTGGTTGGTCATCTTAATTTTTTAATGCCACGGGAGCGCCGCCATATTGCAAGAAACCGCTTGCGGTGAAAAAGTCGGCAGGAAAAAGGTAAAAAGTTTTTTGCGGGGGTGCGGTGGGCTTACCACAGGACCTGCCTCATAAAGAAAACTTTTGGAGCGATAGAGGGGTAAATGTTTCCGCAAAAAATAACTTTTTAAAATGGGACGTGCCCCCCCCGAGTGAAGATCTTTCTGGACCCTTGGGAAGAGACACAAAGCCCCCTCGAATGCCACCGCCGAGCCCCTCAGCAAACAAAAAACGTTCACCTAATCGGTTTTAACCCCTTCCTTTAAAGAACCGTAACGAGCTGCAGACATAGCTGTTTTTTGTCCCATTGGGAAATTTTGTGGGGTGAATGAGATTGGTTGACTAGGACTAAAAAAACCAGGGTTTTCCTTCCAAAGACTAGCGTCCTGCGGAAGGACAGACGGGCCCGGGCCCCCGGGGGCGGGGCCCTTCTAGCGTTTTCGCCTCCCCTGCAGCCAAAGCGTTTATCACCTCAGGCGGGGCTGAGGTTGTCTGGGCGAAACAAAGTCGGCAACCCCTGCGACTTTCGGGGGGTCAGCATCCCCGTCCGCCATGCCTAGATGCACCCCAAAACCCCGACTTTCTGCACCCCCTGGACCAGTTGCTGCTGGCGCCAAGTTTCGATGGCTTTTTTTGTTTGGCGATTTTAACCCCAAATATGGGGCGTTCGGACCCCCGGAAGGGGATAAACCCGCCAAGGATTTTATTTTGTTTTTGCTAAACTGGCTTTCTCTAAACTGGTCACTGAGCCAACCCAAAATCACCAAAAACGAGTGAGACGACAATCGACCCTGCTCTGCGATGCGCCCAGCTCGTCTCGAGGGTGGAGGTGGTGCCGGGCGTGAGCGACCCGACGCTGTTCTCGCCACCCCTCACTGACTCCCATCGTCCAGTGGTGCACCCGAAGGTTCTTGTTTTCACCAAGCAAACTGGCAGCCCTAAACAAAAACCTTTTTCTGAACGAATGCCGGGATGGCGCGGATGACGTAAACGAAGCGGGGAAAATGAAGGATCGTCTTGAGTGCGAGAAAAGCTTTCGAAAAGGGGTAGGGGGAACAGGCCGGACTCCCCCCTTTGGCTAAGCAAGAACATAAAAAAGATGATCGAATCCGGGAAGATTTTTGCCCGTTGGCGGGAAACAAAATTTGGAGACGCAAGAGAGGCCTATCTTGTTCCCCAAAAAGATCAACACAGGTGCCCTCCGGACGGAAAGGACAAGGGATGTGGGGACTTGGCGAGGGAAAACAGCAGAAAGTTTTTTTGGCGCTACTTTAAATTTTAAGGAAATTTTTCCAAACGAGGCGCGAGTTTCAGGTGGGGGGGAAAAACCCTGACAGCCCCTAAGGAGGTGGCAGCCTGTTTCGTGAGGTTTCCCAGAGCAATTTCCGCGGGGAAAAATTTTTCCCCCGTCCATCGGGGAAACGCGCCCGCCACCAGATTTAGAGCAGCCCCCCATGAGCGAGCTGATTTGCTTCCCCGCTACATAAAAAAGTTCCCCGGGGGACCAAGGTAATACGCAGGGGGTCCAAGGCCCTTCCTGCAATTTTCTAAAAAAAATTCCGCTAACGCTCTCTCGACTCACTTGCCCCAACCTCTTCAAAATGGGCTTGAAAAAGGGGATTCCAACGGAATGGGAAAAAGGCTCTTGGCACCCCATCTCAAAGACGGCGACAAGAGAGACATAAGAACACCGTCCAATCACTCACCCCGGCGGAAGAATGGAACGTTTTGTGAGAGACCGGACGAGCGAGTTCCTCGAGAGCCAAAACGTACCCTGCGCGCAAACACGGGTTTCGACAGCGCCGTTCTTGCACCCTCTCCTAGCCGGGGCCATTGATGCATGGACGGCAGCGCGGACGAGTAGCGGGGCTAATTCACTGTGTCTTTTCGATTGGGCTAAAGCGTTCGATAAAGTTCCGGGGACGTGCGTTACTATCCCAGCTCGACATTATGGATTAAGGGCAATTTTCTTAGGTGGTTCGAGGTTTTTCCCTTTTCGGCCGCACGCAGTTTTTCCAGTTCAACGGCGGCGCTCAGAATTCCGGGAGTGCCCTCGGGGTCACCAGGGGAAATGTGTTGGCCCCCCGTGTTTAACGTCTTCTAGCCGACCTCCCTACCCCCGCAAGGATCCAAATGCCCAGAGTGACGGGCTCACCCTGTACTGCTCGTGGGCACCCAAGAGGGTGCAGACGCCCTTCAACAGACCTAGACGAATTCAGATTTTGGGGCGACAAAAATGGCATGTCGCTAAAAGCCCTCAAATGCAAGATAGGACATCACGCGCGCGCGACCCCCCTATACTTCCTGTACCCATAGATGGGTCCCACTCGAGTAGCACAAACAGGCCTCCTCGGAATGAATCACAAGGACCTCCCATGGAACGTTTACACCGATATTTGTCGGGCCAAGGCGGCGAGGTGCTGGTTCGCGGCCCGCAATTGAAGGGGGGCAGCCGCGCGTCAAGAGGATGGCCACCGTCGCTAGTTGCCCCCATGACTTTCGGCCTCCCCCCATGGCACCCACCCATTTAGAACACTACCAAGCTTTGGGGGGGCAGAGAAGGGCATTGCTTTCAAATGGGGCCCTAACTCCCCCCCCCCCGGACCAAAGCAGGTTTTGCAAAACCATGCCCCTGCAAAACCCACCTGGGTTTTTTAAAAGATGCCTCAGTGGCGCCCCTGATTTTGCGTGTGCACGCCATCATCCAGGGCCGCGTGTTGAGAGGCGAAGATTTTGTAGGCACCCCCGCCCCCCAACCCCCTCCGGCCAAAAGGAGTGCTCGGCCGACGCTTTTTTTTTTTCGGGTTGTTAACCCCCGGAACGACCTGCGCCGCCCTCAAAGACTGCCCCCGTAAGGCATTTCCCCCCCAGGTAAGGGACTTTTTGGGAGAAACCCAATACAAGTGCCATGTTAGTTTCACGTATTTGCAAGGCTCTTCCGGCCGAGACTTCCCAAAAATATCAAATGTTTTTGCAAAATATTTGCTAGCGCGGCCTTTTTTGTTGTTAAAAAAGTAATAACAACAAGGGTAAACAACAAAAAAAAATAAATAAAATAAAAATTTTTTATAAGTCATCGATTGTCACTCGGAAAAATAAAACCATACTAGTTCTAATAATACATGTATTTCGGGAGATAACTCATAATAGATTTTTTTTTACAGAGTATGGCGGCCGATCCAGGTAACGCCCGAGCGGACATCCACCGCCGCCGCCGCCGCCGTTGTCAGCACAGTCGCCGAGGCTACCGCCTCCCCCGCCTCCATCGCATCACCGTCGGTGTATCTGGAGGAAATATTGTCGAGGGCTGAATGGCTCGACCAAAACGCGTCCGAGTTTAATTCTAAAAATGTTTTTAATAAACTGTAGCGACCCCGGGGCAGTATTGACGCCACTTACACCGCCGGTCATAACAATTGTTGATGACTCTCCGTCACCACCGCCGAAAAAGCGACGAGTATCCGACGTCGTCGCCGCCGCCCCCACATCACAGTGCACTCCACCACCGCCGAAAAGACGCCGAGCGTCCAACGTCGTGACCACCGTTGTCGCCGCCCCCACAGCACAGTCGCCGAAGCGGAAAAAGCGACTGTCGGCCTCCAAAAAGGCGTCGCCACCACCACCCGGGCCATCGCTTAAACACCTCTAAACGGTGGATGAGTTTCCACGCACTTTGTGTATGTGTGTATGATTTTAAGTGTGGGGGTGTTTGTTTTTTTATTATTTATAATTTTCCAAAAACCCGTGACGGTGTGTTTATACCTCAACAAATGCAAGCTCCATGTTTCCACAGAGTGACGCGAGCCCGGCGGAGTGCGATCTTGAAATCGAGATGTTGGTGGTGCTACATTGCGGTATGTTTTGTTTTGGATGCAAGCGGTGCACCATCACTGGGGGTGCGGTGACCCAGATGAGACGAGGACAAAGGACGACGACGCTTTCGTCGCCCCGGAGGGCCCGGGACCTTGTCGCTTTTGGAGGTTGTGGAGCTTGAAACGACATGGGGGCGAGAGGGACGACGGTGCGGGGTCAGCCGCGACTCCCTGCGCCCCCCACGGCGGGCGGCAGCGTGGGCATGTCGAGGCGCCGGTAATCACAGTAGTATGCAGATGGGGAGGGGTGGCGTCAGTGGGGAGATGAAAGCGACGAATCGGAGACGATCACCATCCTCCCATGCCCCACCAGCCGAAGACTTGGGTTCACAATATGTACTCGGGGCCTAGGTTTTATAGACTTTCAAAACTATCTATAAAGATGTGGTATCAAAATACACGCGGGGGCCCGAAAATACCCCCCCTGAAATGTTTTATAAACGTCTTCACAATCTGCTAAGTACGCGCGGGTTAATAGGCCGCGCATTACAGAGGGGGAAATGAAAATTTGTAGCGGCTGTCCAGAACACCCTTTAACCTCACTTACTCCCGAGTCCGACCAGCTTCATGCGAAGTGTACTGAGGAACTTTTCATGGCGAAAAGCAAGCTAGTTTTTTAACCAGCGGCGCTTTAACAGCGCCATTGGGCTACACCAACGTCCCTTTGGGCAAGGGTAGAAACCGAATCGCTCGACATGCAATGGAACTAAATTTCTCATTCAGAACGTTAAAGGAGACTTTCTGTCTCGCGCGAGGCTTCATAGTAGGGCGGGCAAGAGTGGATAAGAGCAAGGGAGACTAAAACAGATATCAGACAACGAAAACGTTCAAAGTGCGGCGCGGAGGATCTGTTTTCCAAAGAGCCGGCGTGACCTTTCGGCGGGGTGTCTGGAGCATTGCGTAGATTCCAGGTCTCGTCGAATACCATTACTGTTTCCAAAACCGGATGGAAGTGAAATTATGTTCCGAGGCCCCTATCCACTCCTGCACTCCGCATAAAAACTCGCCTCATTTAAAGCAAAGGTCTACCACGAAAGATCTTCCGCTGCTAACTAGTGCGTTTAACACGGTCATTTCTGTTGCGATTGCCTTCAAGGGTGTTCATCATCTGCTTTTCACAAATGCGACAACACGTGTGAGATGTGCTGGACACGTGACTGTGTAAAACCGGTCGTCAGCGGAGAACGCACTCTGCCTCCATTGTCGCTATGATTCGAAGTAAATCGTGCTATGACATCCATTGCTTAAATGCATTCGAAAAAAGGCGATCTCTGTGGCCAAATACAGAAATTTAACGATGGTTGTCATAGAATATACAGAAGTATAATAATACAAAAACACATTGCACTATGAAATGGGTATTGTAAAAAAATAAAAGGTGAAAAATGAACACCAATGCTTAAACAAACGGCACCAAACCCCACAAAATCAAAAAAACAGATCTTTTTTTTTGATTTGGAGTGTACTCAAGTTGTACTGTTAGAAGGAAGACCGGATTACAAAGAGCACGTGCCCAATCTATGCATTGCCCAACAAGCCTGTGAAGAATGAATGGGCACTGAAATTGGCGCTCTCACACATTGCAGAAAATGTGGTGTGAGAGAACGCAGTCAAAATTTTCGCCTATGTCACCGAAAGGCGGACGATGTTCAGAAAAGTTATCATTATTGCGCACAACTTCAGGGGCTATGATATTGATGGGCAATTCATTCTCAGACATATGGCCGAGGAGAAGCAATAGCGACCGAATGTATTAATGAGACAGAGAAATATTTTGTCTATACGTATTGATGAATTCAACTTCATTGACTCTCTCAAATTTTTTCAAACAGGGCTTTCAAAACTTCTAGACATGTTGGGCCTAAAGGTTAACGGTAAATCAATCAAGAACTCATGGTTTCCTCACTTATTTAACATGTCCGATAATTATTCATACAATGGTGTTATGCCCGACTTGAAATATTACGACCCTGACTCGTTCTATCGGTTAAAGACAGGGCCGAATTTTTGACGTGGTATCAAAGGAAGTTTGCAAAAGGAAAAATATTTAATTTCAAAATTGAAATTGAAATTGAGAAGTACTATCCTAGAGATGTCGATATCTTGAAACTGGCATGCCTCAAATTCAGGAATGCATTCTTAGAAGCAAATGACGTGGACTGTTTTTCAGAGTGTATCACAATTGCTAGCGCGTGCATGCTAGTCTTCAGGCGGAAATACCTGCATGAGAACACTGTTGCTGTTATATCCGCAGGTGGGTACCGTCTTGCAGACCGTCAATCTCACGCAGCCCTAATGTGGCTAGAATGGGTTGCGCATTCACAGTGGTGTTGCGATCACTCACGCCGGGAATTCTCGCGAGGTTGTTGTCGCAGGATATCGGGTAGATGGGCACTACGTCAATCAGTCGGGAGAGCCTACCATTTTGGAGTACAATGGGTGTTTCTATCACGCGTGTATTAATTTGGTTTGACCTCCAACATTACTATGGGATGCGCGACAACAATCGCGGCAAGGAAAGACCGTTTGAAACAATTTGGCTATCGAGTTGAGACTGTCTGGGAGTGTGATTTTTAAGAGTCAAAGAAACGTTTTACCTGAACTCGACTTTTAGATTTTTTAAAAAACCCCAAAAAAAGAAGAGCCCTTGAACCTCCGCGATTCTTCTTCGGGGTCGTACAAAAACAGCACTCCTTTCATCTAAAGCAGATCTTAGTATCGGTGAAAACTGCTTTATTTTGACATTTGCAGCCCTTTAACCCTTATTGGTGCACCAATATGTAAAAATCCTACGGGGATACGATTATTTTTTAGGACCGGATGCTCGAAGGTTTATTGGGGAACGCTCGGTTTTTAATCTAGACCGATTGAGGGGGAAAGTGCACCTGCTTCAACCCCGGATTTATATTTCCGGTCTTACCGATGAAAATGCAAGGCAAACTCTTGTTTCGCGCTTTTGCCGTCGGTGCGTCGAAGATATGAACAGGGGTGTGAATGCACGCACGACGTCACGAACGTGCAATCACCGGAACCTTTGGGGTGGATGAAATACTTTGGCTATTTATATGGGAATATCATTCATTTTCCGTGTACGAGATTTACCAATATCAGGTCACACAGTATGATCATCTGAACAGGTAACGGAGATTGTATGTTGGTACATTAATGCCTTCCTTAAAATTAAAAGTTGAAGCTAGTGGTGGCCGTCTTGGTGCGTCACGACCAAGACAAAGCCAAGTACTTGGCCCCTTTAAAGAACGGGAGGTACCGTATAATTTAGACCCTATGAATATTGCTCGAACCCTGGACTCCCGACAAGTTGGGGAAAACTGAGTCAATTTTACTTGTGGGGGAACAGGGGCAGATGGAAACCAATGCAGGCTCTTTGTAGGCTCGTACGTCGAACATGCGGATTGCTAACGGGAAACCCTTTCGATTGAAGTCCACTCAGCATTCCGTAGTGGGGAAAAACTAATAAGTCACTTGGAAATTCCGTAGTGTCTACAGCGTCGACATGTCGACCTGCCTCTGTTGTTCACGCCACTACACTATTCATGCCGGTAAACCACGTAGGGCTACATGACAGTGGCGTGCCCGTAATTTTACGCTCAAATGTTCTCAGCTGCAAATAAAATACAATTTACTTTACTCGACACCGACGTCGACTGTTCTGCAAACCAGCAGTGTTGCTCGACTTAGCGTATTTGGGGGTCTATCGATGAATAACCTCTTACGCCTTGGAACGGTTATAGACGAATACGTCACTCGGCCCAAATCACCCTTGGCATGTCACCCGGTGTGGGAAAGCATGTCTGTAATGTAAGGGTTACAGCTAATACGGGAAAAAAGCCTTTTTAAATTTTTACGTTTAGAAAGCATGATTGGGAGACGCGCCTGCAAAAATCAGCAATTTTCCAATCAATTTTTCAAATTAACTCTGCAAGTGCCTCCAAACAGAAGTAAGTTTTACCGTGCGTTGTTACCAAGCGCAGGGGCCAAACGGCACACCCATATTGGGAGTTTAGACCACTGTGATATTATGAAAATACTATTATTTTTGCTTTTTCCGCCTTTCTTTTGAAACCACTACCTAAGTCTCTCTAGTTAAACCCATTGGCCCAATGCCCGATTTTAAAAACGAGTTTGGAAATTGTAGCTGTAAATTTTTTTTTTTAAAAAAATTTTTATTTTTGGGGGGGGAACCCCCCCTTTTTTTTTTCCAAAAAAATTTGGGCCCTTTTTTCCCCTTTTAATTTTTTTTTTTTTTTTTTAAAAAAAAAAACCCAAAAAAACCCCCCCCAAAAAAAAGGGCCCCCTTTTTTTTCCCCCAAAAAATTTTTTTTTTAAAAAATTTTTTTCCCCTTTTTTAAAAAAATTTTAACCTAAAATTTTTTAAAAATCCAAAAAATTTAAATTTTTTTTTTTTTTTTTTTAAAAAAAAAAAGGGGTGGGGGGCCCCAAAAATTTTTGGGTTTTTTAAAAAAAACCCCCCCTTTTCCCTTTTTAAAAAAACCCCCTTTTTTTCCCCCTTTTCCTTTTTTTTGGAAAAAAAAAAAAACCCCCTTTTTTGGGTTTTTTTTTGGGGGGGAAAAAAAATTTTAAAAAAAAATTTTTTTTTAAAAAAATTTTTTTAAAAATTTTGAAATTTTCCAACCCCCAAAAAAAAAAAATTTTAAATTTTAAAACCCCAAAAAGGAAAAAGGGGGGATTTTTTTTTTTGGGGGGGGTTTTTATTATTTTTTTTTTGGGTTTTTTGAAAATTTTTTTAAAGTTTTTTTTAAAGGGGGGTTTTTTTTTTTTTGGGTTAAAAAAAAAAAAGGGGGGGTTTTTTTTTTTGGGGTTTTTTGGGGGGAAAGGAAAATTTTGGGGTTTTTTTTTTTTAAAATTTTTAAAATTTTTTTTTTTTTTTTTTTTTTTTTTTGGGGGGGGGTTTTTTTTTTTTTTTTTTTTTTTTTTTAAAAATTTTTTTTTAAAAATTAAATTTTTAAAAAAAAAAAATTTTTTTTTTTTTTTTTTTTTAAAAAAAAATTTTTAAAACCCCAAAAAAAACCCAAAAAAAAATTACTTGTTTTTTTTTTAAAACCCTTTAAAATTTTTTTTTTCAAAAAAAAAAAATTTTTTTTTTAAAAAACCCCCCCTTTTTTTTTTAATTTTTTTTTAAAAAAAACCCTTTTTTAAATTTTTTTTAAAACCCCTTTTTTTTTTTTTTTTCCCCCTTTTTTTTTAAAAATTGGGCCCCAAAATTTAAAAAATTTTTTTTTTTTGGGGTTTCCCTTTTTTTAAAAATTTTTTTAAAAAATTAAAAAAAATTTTTTTTTTCCTGAAAAAAGGGTTTTTTTTTAAAAAATTAAAAAAAAAAAAAATTTCTTTTTTTTTAAAAAATTTTTCCCCCAAAAAAAATTTTTCCCTTTTTAAAAAAAAATTTTTTTTTTTTTTAAAAAACCCCCCCCTTTTTTAAAAACCGTATTTTAAATTTCCTTTTTCCCAAAAAATTTTTTTTTTTAAAAAAAAACCAAATTTTTTTTTTTGTTTAAAAAAAATTTTTTTTCCCCATTTTTTCATAAAAAAATTTTTTGGGTTTGGTTTTTTAAAATTTTAAAAAAATTTTTTTTTAAAACACAATTTGGGTTTTTTTAAATTTTTTTTAAAAAATTTTTTTTTTTTTGGGGAATTTAAAAATTCCAAAATTTTTTTTAAAATTTTTTTAAATTTAATTTTTTTTAAAAAAAAAAAGGGGTTTAAAAAAAAATTTTTTAAAAAATTTTTCCTTTTTAAAAAAAAAAAGGGAAAAAAAAAAAAAATTTTTTTTTTTTAAAAAAAAAAATTTTTTTTTTCCCCCGGGGGGCCCCAAAAATTTTTTTTTTTAAAAAAAATTTTTTTAAACCCAAATTTTTTTTGGGTTTTTCTTTTTTAAAAAGGGTTTTTTTTTTTTAAAAAAAAAAAAAAAGGGAAAAACCCCCGGGGGCCCAAAAAAAATTTTTAAATTTTAAAAAAGGTTGGAAAAAAAAAAAAAAGGGTTTTTTTTTTTTTTAAAAATTTTAATTTAAAAATTTTTTTTAAAAAATTTACCAAAATTTCCATAATTTTTTAAATTTGGGGGGAAAAGGAAATTGTTTTAAAACCCCCTTTTTAAAAACGGCCTCAAAAAATTTTTTTTCCCCTTTTTTTTATTTTAAAAAAAAATTTAAATTTTTGGGTTTTTTTAAAAAATTTTTTTTTTCCCCTTTTAAAAAACCCCCCTTTTTTTTTTGGGAATTTTTAAAAAAATTTTTTTTTTTTTTTTTTAACGGTTTTTTTTAAAAAAATTTTTTTTTTTTCCCTTTTTTTGGTTTTTCCCCCCCCCCCAAAAAAAAAAAAAAATTTTTTTTTTTTTTTGAAAAATTTTTTAAACTTTTTTGGGTTTTTTTTTTAAAAAATTTTTTGTTTTCCTTTTCCCTTTTTGAAACCCAAAAAATTTTTTTTAAAAAATTATTTTTTTATTTTTTTTTGTTTTTTTGTTTTTTTTGTTTTTGGGTTTTTTTGAAATTTTTCCCCCCCCTTTTTTTTTTTTTTTAAAAATTTTTTTTTCCCTTTTTTTTCCCCCAATTTTGGTTCCCCTTTTTTTCCCCCCCTTTTTTTTTTTAAATTCCTTTTTTTTTAATTTCCCCCCTTTTAAATTTTTTTTTACCCTTTAAAATTTTTTTTTCATTTTTTAAATTTTTTTTTTTTTAAAAACCCAAAAAATTTTTTAAAAAATTTTTTTTAAAAAAATTTTTTTTTGGGGGTTTTTTTTAAAAAAACCCCCAAAAATTTTTTAAACCCAAAAACCCCAAAACCCCGTTTTTAAAAAACCCCTCTTTTTTGGTTTTTTAAAACCCCCCCTTTTTTTTTTTTTTTTAAATCTCCCCTTTTTTTTTTTTTAAAAATTAAAAAAAAGGTTTTAAAAAAACCCCTTTTTTTAAAAATTTAAAAAATTTTTTTTTTTTGTAAAATTTTCCCAAAAAAAAAATTTTTTTTCCCCCCCAAATTTCCCCTTTTAAAAAAAAATTTTTCCCCCTTTTTTTTTTCCCCAAATTTTAAAAAAATAATTTAAAAATTTTAAATTTTTAAATTTTTAATAAAAATTAAAAAAAGTTGGGGAAAATTTTGGGGAATTTTTGGAATTTTAAAAAAATTTTTGGAAAACCCGGGGGAAAAAAAAAAATTTTGTTTTTTAAATTTTTCCCCCCCTTTTTTTTAAAATTTTTTTAAAAAAGGGGGGAATGGGGGCCCTTGGGGGTTTTTGGAAAAAAAAAGGGGGGGGGGGGGGGGGGGGGGTTTTTTGGGGGGGGGGGGGGTTTTTTTTTTTTTTTTTTAAAATTTTAAAAAAAAATTTTTTTTTTTTTTTTAAAATTTTTTTTTTTTTTTTTTAAAATTTTTTTTTTTTTTTAACAAAAAATTTTTTTTCCCCCAAAAGGGGGAAAAAAAAAATTTAAAATTTTTTAAAAAAAATTTTTTTTTTTTTTTCCCCCTTTTTTTTTTTTCCCCCCAAATTTTAATTTTTTGGTTTTTCCCTTTTTAAAACCCCCCTTTTTCTTTTTGGTTTTCTCCTTTTTTGTTTTTCCCCCTTTTGGGGTTTTTAAACCCCCTTTTTTTTTTTTAAAAAAACACTTTTTGGGGGAAAATTTTTTTTTCCCCCTTTTTTTTCCCTTTTTTTTAAAAAAATTTTTTTTCAAAAAAACCCCCCCCCTTTTTTTTCCAAACCCCCAAAAACCCCCGGGAAAAATTCCCTTTTTTTTTTTTAAAAAAAAAAAGTATAAATTTTGGGGAAAAAGTAAAAATTTTTTAAATTGGGGGGTTTTTTTGGTTTTTTAATTTTAAAATTTTAAAATTTTTTATTTTTCGGGATTTTTTTTGGAAGGGTTGGGGTTTTTTTTTTGGGGGGTTTTGGGGGGGGGTTTTTTTTTAAAAAAAAACCAAAAAAAAATAAATTTTGTTTTTTTAAAAATTTGTTTAAAAAAAGGGGTTTTTAAAAAAAAAATTTTTAGATTTTTTAAAAAAATTTTTTTTTTTTTTTTAAAAAAAAAAAAAAAAAAAATTTTAAAAAATTTTTAAATTTAAAAAAAAAAAAAGGGGGGGAAAAAATTTTTTCCCCCCAAAATTTTTTTTTTTTAAAAATTTTTGAAAAATTTTTTTTGGGGTTTTTTAAAAAATTTTTTTTAATTTTTTAATTTTTTTTTTTAAAATTTTTTTAAAAAAAAATTTTAAAAAAAAATTTAAAAAATTTAAAAAATTTTTTAAAAAATTTTTTTTTTTAAAGGAAACCAAAAATTTTTTTAAAAAATTAAAAAAAAAATTTTTTTTTTGGGTTTTTTTTTTTTCCAAATAAAAGTGAAAAATTTTTTTTTTTAAAATTTTTTTGTTTTTTTGGGGGGGGGGTTTAAAAATTTTTAAAAATTTTAAAATTTTTTTTTTTTTTTTAAAAAAAAAAATTTTCTTTAAAAAATTTTTTTTTTTCCCCCTTTTTTTTTTTAAAAACCCCCCCCAAAAAAAAAAAAAAAATTTTTGGAAAATTTTTCCCCCTTTTTTTTTAAAATTTTTAACCCTTTTTTTTTTTTTTTTGGAAAAATTTTTTTTTTTTTTTATTTAAAAAAAAACCTTTGGAAAAAAATTTTTTTTTAAAACCCCCCCCAAAAAAAAATTCCCAAATATTTTGGCAAAAATTTTTTTTTTTAAAATTTTAAAAAATTTTTTTTTATTAAAAATTTTTTTTAAATTTAAAAAAAAATTTTTTTAAAAAAATAAAAATTTTTTTTTTTTAAAATTTAAATTTTTTAAAAAAGGGCCCCCTTTTTTTTTTTCCCCCCCCAAAATTTTTTTTTTTTTTAAAAAAAAAAAAAAACCCCAAAAGGCCCTTTTTTGTTTTTTTCCCCTTCTTTTTTTTAAAAAATTTAACCCCCCCCCTTTTTTGGGGGCCCAAATTTTTTCCTTTTAAAAAAAATTTTTTTTAATTTTTTCCCAAAATTTAAAAAACAAATTTAAAAAAACCCCCCCCTTTTTAAAATTTTTCCCCCCCAAATTAAAAAAAAAAGTTTCCCCAAAAAAATTTTTGTTTTTTTGGGGGTTTTTTTTAAAAAAATTTTTTTTTTTTGCCCCCCCAAAAAAAAATTTAAAGGAAAAAAACCCAAAAGGGGGTTTGGGGCCCCCCCCCCCCGGGGGGGCCCCCCAAAAAAAAATTTTTTTTAAAAAAAAATTTTTTTTCCCCCTTTTTTTTGGGGGGGGTTTTCCCCCCTTTTTTTTCCCAAATTTTTTGGGGGGTTTAAAAAAAAACCAAATTTTTTTAAAAAAACCCCCTTTAAAAAATTTAATTTTTTTTTTTCCCGGTTTTTCCCCTTAAACCTTTTTTTTTAAAAACCCAAAAAAAAAAAGGGAAAAACCCCCAAAAAAACCCCCAAAAAACCCCCCCCCCCAAAAAATTTCTTTTTTTTCCCCCCCAAAAAAACCCAAAAATTTAAAACCCGGGGCCCCGGGGTTTTTTCCCCCAAAAGGGGGGGGGAAAAGGGTTTTTTTTTTGGGGGTTTCCCCAAAAAAATTTTTTTTTTTCCTTTTTTTTTCCCCCAAAACCCTTTTTTTAAATTTTTTTCCCCGGGGCTAAGGCCTTGGGGCCTTTTTTTTTTTAAATTTTTTTTTCCCCCCCCCAAAATCCCCAAAAATTTTTTTTCCCCCAAATTTAAACCCCCCCCAACCTTTTGGGGGGCCCCCAAAAAATTTTAATTTTTTTAAAAAATTTTAAAATTTTTAAATTTTTTTTAAAAAAAAAACCCCCGGTTCCCCCCCAAAAGGGTTTTAAAAACCCCCCTTTTTTTCCCCCCCCCCTTTTTTTTCCCGGGCCCCCCCCCCGGGGTTTTTTTAATTTCCCCCCCAACCTTTTTTTAAAATTCCCCCCCCTTTTTTTTTAAAAACCCCCCCACCTTCAATCCAGCAGCGCTTCGGTGGGGGCAGAGCTAGTGTTGTAGTCTAAGCTTTGTTTAAAAAACTTTCGTTTTACAAATTCGTCATAAGTCTTCTTTTTCAAAATGCCACAAAAAGTCTTAGAGATAAAATCCGCGAGACTTGTTAGCTAGGTAAAGAACGCAATACTCGCCACACACTGTAGATGTTGAACTTTGAAGTGGCGTGTCGTTGTGGGTCCACGTAGAACACTGACGTGATAAAAACTCGAAGGGAGCACAGGTGATTGGCGGAAGTCCATAGCTGTCGAAAAACTCCCCGCGACCGACAGTCGATAAAAATCGCGACCCAGTGCGCTCCAGGTTTGCGGCTGGGGTCTGTGTTCACCACAAGAGCTGCAGGTTTTTGCACAGTTTTTGGTAGATTGTCGGCCGCAAATACACCGCGGAAAATGGGGGACGTATACTTGTCACGTAACAGAGCTTCCTCAATGGCCGTTGAGTACATGTTTTATTTGTTATTTATTTTAAACAGACACACCCTTCATAACCTCACACAGGTGCTCTTTATACACCTCCCAAAACTGGACAGTCAGTGTTTCTCTTGCAATGCTGGACACGAGGATTGTTGCTCAACTTCCACTTGTCTACCTGCACCTTGGCAGAAAGAGCAATGCACACAATCACCAATTTTCGAGTAATAAAAGCCAGTATATACAAGCACTTTAATATCTACAAACGGTAGTGGAAAGCCCGATGCAAAAGTGTAAGCACGAGCTTGGGCCAGTGACAGGTCCGTCACACAACGATGCTGGCTGCACCAAGCCGAGAGACGAGTCGCGTTCCTCAGGGCGCACTGTACTTTCTCTTCTTCATGTCGCGACCCAACACTATCATAGTCGCCGAATATCTGGACGCTCGGACACCCCATCGACTCCAGATCGGCCACTTCGCGAAGCAACAGTTTCGATAAACAGATACACTTTTCTCGGCCCTTCGCAAATATCGTTGCAAATTGCTTTGTGTAATGATGGAGGATACGGTGTATTTGATGATTGTAATCAACGTCCCCGTTATCCCAGTCGAAGCCGCGATAATTCAACGACACCCACTGATTTATCATTTTTGTCTCCAATTAGAGTGTCATTTCATTAAACGGCGGCTTAAAAATCCAATGCTGCTGACTGAATGAGAAGTTGTCGACGATCGCCAACTCTTTGATAGGCCTAATGTACTCATTGTATCATGTCCTTGCAGACGGCCAAATATTTGACAAGAGCGGACAAAAACTATCTCTGTAGCCGAAGATATAGTGTTTAGACAAAACAAAAAGAACCGTGGTCTTCCTTTTACAAGCATGATGTCAAAAGTAAATATTTATGTTCAAAAATAAAATAAACTTTGATTAGTATTTAAAACTGCAAAACACGGATTTATAGTGTATATTTCATGACCTTCAAACCAAATAAGATTGAAAAAATGTGACGATATTTGAAGTTAAACACCGGCATATAGCCCTATGCATGTAGAAAAATACAAAAATACTACCGGAAATCGAGGCAAAGGTATGCAAGTTTTTATTTAATACTATCTTACGTACCATTCTGACGAGTCCGCACCGACCATTGTGAAGAGCAGATCGCGTCTGGTATGCATAGGATATAATACTACCAAATACCAATCGAGAAAACATCTTTTGCTCAGCCGTGTGTAGAACGTTTTAGCTCGTGGCAGATCCCAAACGTGTAGCTCAAAGATAGTTCAATGTTTTCTGAAAAGTGCTTAGTGCGCATTACATATTTTTGTAAAAGGTCGCATGATCTGTCTGGGTGAAACACAGCGCAAACACGCATCAATGTATATCATACATACTAGCACATTTCAAACGAACTACATATGAAGTTTTTTTTTTTTTTTCTGCATGCATAGGGCTAGTTCAAAAATCGTGACATTTTGTCAATCTTATTTGGTTTTGAGGTCATCAAATATACACTCGAAATCCGTGTTGTGCAGTACATTTAATATTATTCTAAACTAATTTTATTTTCAGCAAAAATGTTTAGTTTTACATCATGCTTGTAGAAGAAAGAACACGATGTCGATGGTCCTTTACTTTTTTGTCTAAACACTATATCTTCGGCTACAGAGATAGTTCTTTACCGCCTTGGCCTTGGCCTTGTGCAAGGACGTGAAGAGTGTGCAATCTTTGTGTCACGATTAGTGGCTGCGCGCGCATACACTATTATTATTATTATTAAATTGTGTGTCGTTACTTATTGTTACTAGGTAGCATTGTTATTAAATTGTGTGTCGTTACTTATTGTTACTAGGTAGCACTTCTATTTTTCTGCATAATTCATGAAAAAAATAGGTTATTTACATTCCTGGGAAATTCTAGGGTTGTAATGTCCTTGAACATTGCCTGTTTGTTACTGTGACCACGGCAGAAGATCTTTTTGAACATTTAAACATAAAAACTGTGAAGTACTACCATGATCCAAGAAAGATTAGTGGGGCTTGCAGTTTTGAATACTATAGAAACTAAGAGATCAAGAAACACAAACATTGATTTAATAATTGAAGATTTTGCTGCAGCCAACGTTCAACAAGAAAGCCGTTTTTCAGCAATCCCCAATTTGGTGTAGGTGAATGTTCAGGAATAGCAAAACTTACAAAACTAGAAGTCAACGTGACAAACGTAAGTAATCTAGTGGCCTGAAATAATTACTATCGTTTTATACTTCGCTTAGAGCACTACATTTTAGTCTTCAACACTTAAGAAGTGGGGGCCAAAAAATCCACCTTGCATACGGGCCCGGCCATTTTGAGTTACGCCACTAGTACGTCCAAATATGTTTGTGATTCACTAATGCAAAAAAGTAGTTCTATAATTTTCATTACAGACTCAAAACAGGGGCTAATTATTTGTTTAATTACAGATAAAGCTTTATGCATTGTCAAGTACGTAGTCTAATTAACCCACCGGCTTACCCGCCTGTCGAATCGACGGGCCGTTCATAATGCCCGCCGAATTACCTGGCCGTCAGATCGACAGGCTGGAACAGAGCGCGCTACTTTATCAGTCGTTATACGAGAATGGTTCGTCCAATCACCAAGAGCTTGCGCTCGATGTACTCTACGCACTTCGCTGCATCTAACGATATGTTTGGCTCGAATCTAGGTCAAGTTTGAGCGTGTCTATGCTTGAAGGAAATATATGTTTACATTCCTGGGCAGTATGGCGGTGCGCGCGCTATGGCGGCAACTGTCCCCGAAATGATTAAATATCTAAGTTCAGTGAGTTTGATTGTTCATCAAGATCGGGGTAGCCGTTTGCCCGGTCGCAGGCCAAATATCACAAAAATATTGCATTTAAAAAAAAAATTGTTAGGTAATATAGTAATGAGAAACAGTTCTTCGAATGTACCCAAAAACTTAGCAGATCTAAGCTAAAGATTTTGAAGGTCCCCTGAAAATTTTATCAAGATCACATTTGCCGTTTGCCCGGTAGAGAGCGAACAAACAGACAGAAAAACAACCAAGCTATTTTTCTCAGGGTAAGTGAAATTGAAGTCTTTGTTGTGCTCATCCAATTATAAACAAAGAGGTATTCATATTATTCA
This sequence comes from Sweltsa coloradensis, assembly GCA_024449915.1. NCBI lineage: Eukaryota > Metazoa > Arthropoda > Insecta > Plecoptera > Chloroperlidae > Sweltsa > Sweltsa coloradensis. The sequence goes on along the minus strand of JAMZAV010002281.1, from coordinate 217,575 downwards.
TTTCAACTTAGCATCTTTAAAATTTTAAGATTGAGTATTTAAAATCTATGTACGTGGATTATTCACAATCAATTCTTCTTTTTGAATCCCAATATATTTCCCTGTGGATGCAGACAATTATTTAATCATGAGAGGTAGGCCTATTCTTATGTAAGCATACAGTATTTTGCAAAACGGGTGTTTTCTGAAATCTCTGCTGATGTAGGTATTCGCAAAAAACTTATTATGTATTTAGATCAACAACATAAATAATTTAATTTAGAAGTACTAAAAAATTTGAATAAAAAATTTTCATTGATATTTGTGGATTTTTCGCAAGTGAAGAGTCTTTAATGATTTATTCAACTGCAGACACAAAACATATTTAGTCACTGACAAAGATCATTCAATATAGAAGAAATATTCATTAATTTGCACGTAGAATCTACAGAATTTAACAAACGATTCCTTCGTCCCTTGTCCGATCGATCGCAAGTGAAGCGTCTCTATCGGCGCACGGTTCATATCTTCTGTATCTTCTCGCCAACTACGACGGGGTTGTTGCGTCGGATCTCCTGCGCCCCGAGCTCGCGGTAGTCGAAGGTACAGTCGTGCTTGTCGCTGTAACGGTGGACGGCGCAGTACAGTCCGCCGCAACGACAGAGGAAGCCGGTTAGTCCGACCTTCTTTCGACAGATGGCGCAACGATTCTTCTTGGGTCTAGCGGCTTCCTTGTCGTCCTCGGGGGTCTTCTCTCCTTCCTGGGAGGTGCTGCCCTGACCCTCCTCACCCTCCTCCGTCTCGCCCTCCGCTTCTACGCTGGACCCACCCGCCACTCCTGCGGAGAAGACATTCACAACATTATTAAAAATGTTTTGGTTTGGTTGTCTTGGTTTATTTGGATTAAGGACGCGTCAACCGTTAGGTCATAATGCACCACTCTAAACTAGGGGGGTGGGGGAGGAGGGGCCCATGCTGGTCAGAACCAGACACAGGTAAGGGGAGGAAAGGGGGGTTCTCATGTCGCGGTCGTCATTGTCATCGTTCGTTGTGTCGTTGTCGTCGAGGGGTCGTCAAGGGAAGGGGGCAAGGTCCCCGACGACGATTGCCAGAGGTCGCCCCTATTTTCGGGGAGTAAAATACTACCCTTCATACTAGCTGATGTAAGCGAGGTGGACTTTTTCTCTTGAATCGCATTTTACGATTAGTAGAGCCATGCTCTGGGCCAATTCTTAAAAAATTCGTGAGAGACGGGGACCATTTTTAATAAAAGTATTTATTATTTATTTTCTGTAAGCCACTATTTTAGTGGTGATGTCACGCAACTAATTGCCCTTAGCAACAAAGAAAATTGATTCCAAACAAACTTTGACGTCTGCAGAAACCAAATACAGCAATACGGTACTTCATAAACTCATAGCTTGAGCATAACTCAAAAATGATAGGCGGAGGCTTATAGACCTAAGATTTGATTAACAAATATAATTAAAAAGCCATTTGAAGAGCAAATCCAAAAAAAAATTGTTGTGTAAAATAATAACACTTTATTTAAGCAGTACTCAAATTTTTAATCATGAAATTGCGTCAAAATCAAAGTTTTAAATATGGGTGAGTTCAGGCCCCCCAACATAATATGAATTTGAATATTTTTTTCAAATAATTGTTTTAGTAAATAGATAATAAATATATACTTGCATTTAAAAAATTAAGTTCATGACATACTTAATTTTATAGAAGTACAGTCAAGTCTAGAATTAGGAAATTTTCTTTTAAGGTATTTCCACACTGATTTTAGTTATTTTTTAAAATGAAAATATAATGTTGTTTTAGGGAAAACTAACTCTAGTGAAGTACAATATTTTAAAACTTTTTTAATGCAAATTATGGGACGATTCAGACTCGCCAAATTATTACAAGCGATTTCAATGATTGGACACACTTTTTGACATTCTTAAAATTGTGCAAATTATTAAGTATTTGTACGACAGAAACGTAAAATTGTTCTCTTTTCTACGACCAGTGCATCTTGATTCATGATAGCATATAAGGGCGGTCAGGCTTGCCGTTTTTAAGGATTTTATCCGTTTTAACGAATTTTGAGGGTGCAAAACGGATCGAAGGATTTTTATTCCAATTTACGAATTTAAAAAATAATAAAAAAAATTGCAAATTTTTTTTTTAGTTCTTTATTTTACGCCGTTTTTAACTAGGGTTGGTGTAAAAAATACATATTTCAATGCAAATCGATAAGTGGAAATATTTTCGATGTATAAAAATCAAAATTTACACCAAAAATGCCAAATTTCGGAAATTTGGTGGAGGTGCCGGGTAGGTAGTCTAAATTAAATTAACCTGGCTGGTGCATATGGTGGAGGTGCCGGGTCATAAAACGCGGTTGTGAGATCGTAAAAATAGTTACAATTCATTTATGGTGATACCTTATCAACCCTATTTGGCCTCAAATCATAAAAAATAGGCCTACTTAAAAAAATTATATTTTCAATTTTGTTTACAACAATTACATTATGATATATCGATATCATATCAAAATTGGTACATTTAGGCATGAAAAGGATTTTTAAGGATTTGGGTGTTTCATTTAAGGATTTCTAAGGATTTTTGATGTGCTTTATTATTATTCTGTAATGCTTTATAGAAACCCATAAATAAATAAAAATAAAATTAAATAAACCCTGGTGTAAGTGACAAAGATGTTATTTTCAATTTTAACAAACTTTTTGACATTCATATGTGCAAATTATTAAGTATTCGTACTAGACAAAAGAAAATATCTTCCCCACGCTTCGTTGCGGGCGTCTTGATAAATAATGGCAAAAGGTCGTAACTGACATCATAATTTTATATTTTATTAAATGACACTGACACAATGACATTCAACTACGTTTATTGTAACATATGAATACCAAACAATGGATACCCAATTGAAAATCTATGCATGCTGACTGACTTGTTACAGCCTTCTTATAATATGTATTAAGTATTATTTATTAAAATGCATTATACAACAAGAGTGTACAAATACTCCACAAGTGCTAATCATAGCATAATGGACAGATAATACAGGCCTACACACATTAAAATATAGAATAAACATTTGCAAAATAATAAATCTGTCTCTTTAAACATATTTGAAATAAACAATTTAAATGTGAAACTATCAAAATTATTAACAATAAAAATTAATAATTAAGAGACATAACTAAAAGAAAAAAGAAAAGAAAAATGAGTATGAAAGAAGAGACGAATGGAAATAAGCTTGTGAGTAAATTATAATGTATCCTAAAGCTTGAGTGATCACAAATCTCTACTCTCAAAATATTATTTTGAGAGTTGAGATTAATGTAGGCATATGTTTCTTCATGAGGATTTATCATATTAAATGAATGCTGCAATCTGTTGATGCATAGGCCTAAATTTTTATGAAGGTGCTAGTGTAAAGAACAATATCCAAATCGTTGTAAGTAGCAGATTGGACATACCAAATCTATAAAAAAAATCCCAGTATTCTCAAATAGCTTGCAAGGACATTTTGAATTTATTTTACGGAACATATCCTCAGAACTAAAAATTATATTCAAATTGCCCGAATCAATCCAGCTAGTTCACAATCGAATTTTGAGCAGCGTTTTTTGTATATTAATAAATAATAAATAAATAAATAAATTGTATTTAGAGTCTACCCACTCAGTTATATAGGCCTAACTGATTTTCAGTGGGGGACAGTAAATCAAAGCGACCAAGCCAACCCTGTAGGCCCCGACGCAATCGAAGAGTGAGCGATAACCAACCAAAGATCAATATTTTGAATAGGAAATAAAGCAATCAGTGGTATGGACAGTGCGAACACACGCGGATCAACGCCAGAATCAACAAGGCCGATTCAGAACAACTTTGAATTAATTATGTGCCTCGTTGCTAGGACGGCTCTAAAGTCACCGTTTACAAACTCCTAAGATAAGAACTGATGGAATTAAGTCCAAATCAGAAGTTAAAAACTTCTGACTTTGGCGTGAATCGAACCCTGGACCTTCTGCATTGGAAGCAGATATGCTAACCACAAGACCAACGAGCCACACTTTATTATTTTTATTGGATGAGCGAAGCGAAGACTTCAATTTCACTTACGTTACCCCAAGAAAAATAGCTCGAGTGTTTTGTTTTTTGTTTGTTTTTTTGTCTGTTTGTTTGCGTTCTACCAGGCAAATATGCGATCATGATGAAAATTTGAGGGGACCTTCGAAATCTCTGAACTTAAGACTTGCCACGGTTTTGGGTACAATCCATCAAATAATTGTTATGATTATCGTACTTTTACGATTTTTTCAATTTTTAATGAGATATTTTAGTGATATTTGGCAAACGGCTACTCCGATCTCGATGAAACTTTATGGGAACGTTTAAAATCACTAAAATGATGTATATTATGAAAGATTTTAGAGACATTTAAAGAAATATTTTTCATAGAAATTGTACTTTTACGATTTTTTTCCCAGTTTTTAATACAATATTTTTGTGATATTTAGGCCGATTCCGACCAAACGGGTGGGTCTACAATGTTCATATTTTACATTGACAAAGATTATGGTGATGTAGTGCCGTTTGAAAGAAAAAATTTAAAAAGTTGGTCAAAATTCATAGAAATTAAGGTTTTAATATAAGCCTTTTACAGTTGTATAATTAACAAGTAATATCAAATAACTCTAGCAAAAGTAATTAATGAGATCCCACTTAAAAATGTAATCATTGGACAGAAATATTCAAAAAAAAGCTCATCCATCAACGCGACTGGAAAAAGCGTTCGCGAAGAGGCCTAGTTATTTTATTATTGTTTCTACACTCCTCTATCTCCAACCAAAATAAAAGGGAAACTGGTTGTTGTTAGTTTTTGGCGTTGCACGATTTTTTTCGTTACGGTACAAATTTTTAAATTGTACCAGCGGGGAAAACATATTGTGCACGCAAGAAACCATAGAAAACCATTAATCCTTAGGTTGTAGCCAAAAGAGTGTAGAAACAATATCCCAAAAAACACTGCTCAAAATTCTATTTTAACTAGCTGAATTGATTTAAATATAATTGTTGATTCTGAAGAAGTCAAAGCAAAATTTCAAAAATATAATCCGCTCAATTATTAAGTCCCTCTTTCATTCTACTTACTTTTCAGATGTCTTTACTGCATTCTTTAGAAATCAGATTTAGGTCTAGGGATTCCCCTTAAGCAGGCGCTGTGGACAACCTAGCCTGGGCATGACTAGTTTCACATTACCAGAGCATGAGCAAAGAAGCAAACATATTTCAATACCGATTTGATTGTTTAAATGTCCGAGTGAGAAACGAACGCGTACGCTTTATAAGTCTAACCACATTTGCAGATGCTGGCATTGTTTACAAGCTTCCCTGCTGGCCTGTGACAACTACGACTACAGACACATCACCATTGTGCATCTAGCTAGAGCAAAAGGATGGATAGATCTGTTTAAAGTGCTGGTGGACGTGAGAAACGATGGTTATATCGAACACGTGCATGCTGAAGCTATAGCTACACATGCCATTACATACAATAAACACACACAATTCGATTTACTAAGAATGGACATTGTAATATTGACCTCGTGCAAGGCAGCATTGACAAGAATGTCTTGACCAGGGCACAGGCTTCTAACAAACGTCAACACATAGTGTTGCCATCCTGCATTATTAATGAAACCATTTATAAAACTAGTCCTTACAAGGATACTAACAAGGAATGTGCGTGTGACCATGACATTTGCACATGCTTGTTGTTTGCACACATGTGTCTTATGTGCCACGCCTTCAGGCAAGGTCAACTAGTTTGAGCACTATGCATTACCAGCAAAGTCAACCAGATTGTGCATTATGCATTGACTAGCACTTTACTTACTGAGCCTATTGCATACTAGCAGCATAGCATACGAATATTCGAGCGGATGTCACTCGTCTCCATTTCACTGCTTAGTTCAGCTCTATAAATAGCACATGAACTCAGCAGCCAATTAGTCTGCGGACTTCTTGTAGCCAGTCGCTAGCCACTCACAATCGAAGATAAGTGACAGCTGTACTTTATGATCTTAGACACTGTGGCACCAAGTGTGGCTCTTTGATACACACATTGCCGCTGCCTTATTAGCAGAATCACTTTGATTTTGCCGATAGAATTCAAAGTATTGGTGACCCAAGTCAACAGGATACATAAATAACAGACATTCAAACTGTCACCAACATCCAAGCTGCAGACTGGCTCACAACACTTTGAAGGCCAACTTTTATGGAGCCGCGCCTGTTTAACGCCAAGGTACCGAATTCCTTACCATATATGGTAGTCAAATCCAAGACTCTGATGCGTTTCCTGCCAAGGCAGGGCTTGACAAAAAAAAAGTTTAAAAATCTACTTGCCCAGCTGGGCAAGTGGCCCAAAATTTTAGTTGCCCAGACTCAATTCAAGGTTGACACAATAATTTCTTTATTATTACATACATACACCCTATGTACGACAATTTTCTTCATTTTAACAATAGCCATGAGTCATTAACTTTACGCTTTTTACCATACTCTCGGTCATTTTTTTGTCAGGTTCATTAGCTCTTCATTTATTGCGAGTGACTAAGTAGGCGTAGGCCGAGACGTTGAAGCTACTCCACTAGGCCTACAGGTAAAAAAGTTCCGTATATCTATTAAAGAATGGTTCAATATTACGCAATAGTTTAAAAGTGTAAAAAGTTTTTGGAATATCTCGAAACGGAGAAGGTAAACAAGTCTCAGATCTCCATTTTCTCGACAGCAGTGAATTATGGGTAAAGTCGATAGGTCGATATCGATAGGGCAATGGTCAAACTAATCTCCCACCAGAGCGCAGAACGATCGGGGAGTGACCACAGTTGTCTTTACGTTGATAAAATAAGAATTTAACAACATCTTGGCGGCGGTGGTCACTCCTCGGTCATGCGATCCTGGCGGAGAATCGAGTCGAACCAGCTTGGCATTGCCCTATCGAAATGCGATTGTAGTGGTGCATGGTGCAGCCTGTGGCAAGTGTTTGGAACTACGTCGAGCGTCTGTCGCCTGTCAATAAAGAAATTTTCTACTCAGTGAAATCTTATGCGATTTGAGTTTTTAACCGAATTTGTTGGTTGCCCGTGCCTGGAGTGTTAGTTACCCCGGGAAACTCGGGCAAAGGAATATTCGAGCCTTGCAAGGGCAGAGTTAGTATATGGGTAGCGCGCCTCAGCAAAGCTCTCACTGCAAGTCTCGTACTCTTCAAGCGACATGTCACTTTTAGTTTTAGCTTCACTCAGTTCTACGTTGCACTTCAGCATCAATTGTGTTTTGCAAGACGCTGGGAACGCTGGTATGTGGAACGCCATTTATTGTTATTAGGTGTGTGCGAATCCATGTATTTCATTTCAAATCCGAATCTTTTCCAATGGAATTTTGCGTAGCGTATCGTCAAGAGATGTGCAAAAATGTTTTTTAAAGTTTGATAATTTGATAATGCACTACTTTTAAAAAATACAAAAAAATACGCCTAGTTTAAAATTATCAGTACCGGTAGGGGCCTATCACAAATTCCAGGACAATTTATGATTAATTTAAGAAAAACAAGCACATGAGAGTGAGAATCTTTTAATTTTAAGCTCAATTTCAGCCTTCAGTTTAATCTAAGTTTCTGACAGTTTTTACCACCACATTAATTTCGACTACCCGGCACCTCCACCAAAATTACGAAATTATGCATTTTTTGTGTACTGTCAATATTTTGATATGAAGTATTTGAGCTTACTCGCGTACAAATGATTATTACGATCTCACAACTGCGCTTTATGACCCAGCACATCCACCATATGCACAGCCAGGAGCTCAGGATTAATTTAATTTTGACTGCCTACCCGGCACCTCCACCAAAACTTTGAAAAAAAAAGAGTAGAGATTTGAAATTTTGTGACCTAATTTGCGTTTAAAAACATAATTGCTGCCTTCCTGACACAGGCAAGAGCTTTGTTCGCCTGTCCCACCACTAGTGCTACACTGGTTTTACACGAGCACTGAGCAGTGTACGGCGGAAGTACTTCTTTTTAAAGGAAACAGTATGTCAGTGTAGCACGAGTGTTGCCCACAAAAAAACACACTCAACACTTTTAGTGTAGTTTCCTCCTACACGACCAAAATAGCCAGTGTAATCTAGTGTAGCACTGGCAGCACTAGTGCTACACTGAAGGTACAGAAAAACGACCACATACTAACTACACTGACTTACACTGACACAAAAAACAGCCATTCGTCTACACTGACTTACACTAGTGTAAAGTGTTGGACAGGCGAACAAAGCTAAGAAAACGGCGGGTAAACGGCGGGAAATTCTAATTTTTGAATACTTTGAAAATTCGAATCTGCTAAAATTGACTCGAATCCGAATCCATTGGATTCGGAAATTTCGTGGATTTGCACATCCCTAATTGTTATAATGTGGTTTTAATTAAATATTTGTGCAGACAATGTGTGTTAGCCGGGAATATTCCCAGGATGTTAGGGACGCCATAATAGTGATGGCCAATATAAATGGTAATCTTGGGTCCTTCTGACCACCAAACGTACTAGGCCTATTAACCAAACCAGACACAAGGACTTGTATGTTTTTTCATGTCTATTTATTTCTATATTGGCCATCACCATATTCACTGATCCACCAGACGTTTGATAACTATAATTAAAAACAGCTCATACCTCTCTAATGTCGTTCAAGTGCACTACTATCAGGACTAAGTTGATCCTGTAAAAACCAACCTTGGTGGAGGCATTTAGTAACCGGCTATTAGCTAGGAGGGACAATGCATTGTCCCCTTCGCTAACCGTTACGATATCAAATCTAGAGCACACAGTATGCAGTTGCAAATAGGGTTGCCAACTGGCCGGTTTTTGACCGGCACGCCGGTTTTTGACCCACTTGGCCGGTTGCCGGTCAGTCCCTTCGACCGGCAATAGTGTTGCCGTTTTTTTAACGTAAATAACCCATTACACTAAAAATATTAATTGCTCTTACAGTGACTGAAATGAAATGGTGAAATTGAAATTAAGACAAAAAAAATTATTCGTGGTTTATTTGGAATTTATTATCCTTAGGCCTAAATTACTTATGAATAAAAATATGCCCATTGCCTACTCGAATTATGAATACTCGGCATATCAGCGGATGTAATATTATAATCTAGGCCTATTACCTCAGTGACTTTTTTTATTTTTGGTGGTTTTCCAGTTTTGACTGCACAAAAACTACATTGTTTTGGTATATCATCCAGCCCACCACTTTATTCTAAAACGCACCAAATGCAATCTAAAAAGCTGAATTTCAAAATTTTCGCCTAATAGTTCCCAAAACCCCCGTGCCTGGTCCCTTTCCCACGAATTTACATGGAAGGCCGGTTTCTCCCGTGGTCAGAGTTGGCAACCCTAGTTGCAAATGAAGTGCTACTGCTAAATGAAGGAAGCAGAATGTATACATGTACCACAGCACCACAGCAAAATTTATTATGGTAACGGTAGAAAACCATTCAAGGTATCTTTAAATTTTCTGCATTATATTTCATTTACTGATTTACTATTGATTGGTAATCCTGCAGCTAAGTAATTCCTACCAGCTTGGTGCTTGACGGTCCCATGTCCGTAAAACACAACTGAACACACTGAGCAGCATGTATTCACAATCGCAACATGAAATATTTATTTACTATAGACATCCTAGTATGGTAACAGGACGAGGTGGCCGCATCACTACACACACGCAAAGTTTGACCACCGTCGAGGATAATATATTTGTCGGCAGTGTTGTTGAGTAGCGCGCTACTTGTAACATGTTACTTTTTTGAGTAGCGAGGACGGTAGCGCGCTTCATTTGAAAATGCATTAAAGTAGCAAGTAGCAAGCTATTATTGGATGAGCGTAGCGAGCGTAGCGAGCGAAGCGAAGATTCCATTTCACTACACTGGAGAAAAAAAATCCGGAATGTTTTTTTTTTTTTTTTTCTTTCTTTCTTTCTTTCTTTCTGTATTTTTGTGTGTTTGTTAACACGATTCCGGCTAAACCGATACTCCGATTGCAATGAAATTTTATGGAGACCTTCGAAATCTCTGAACTTAGAACTGCCACGTTTTTGAGCGCAATCGGGAAATTTTTTCACATAAAAAACGCAATTTTACGATTTTTTTCGATTTTTAAAAAAATTCTTCGACTTATAACACCTACATGCTTTATCCGATTGTAATGATTTTTTCACAGAACCTTAATTTTATGAATTAAGATATTCGTGTGAAATTTGAGCGTAATCAAAAAATTATTTCTCATGAAAATCAAAATTTTATGTTTTTTTTCTTTTTAAAAACAATTCTTTGACTTATAACACCTACATGCTTTATCCTATTGTAATGATTTTTTTACAGAACCTTAATTTCATGAATTAATATATTCGTGTTAAATTTGAGCGCAATCGAATAATTATTTCTTATGCAAATTGCAATTTTTTGATTTTTTTCTTTTTAAAAAATTACGATTAATTAAAACAATTAAGTTAATTTTTTATTTAATTTAATTTAATTATAAAAATTAAGTTAATTTTTTATATAATTTAATTTAATTAAAAAAAATCTTCGACTTAGTAATGATTTTTTCACAGAACAACAGAAAATCCGCGTAACACATGGCATCTCAATGCACCATATACGCTCATCCAACAACGCGGCGGGACTTAAGCGTTTTCCTAGTAAACAGGTAACTGTAGCGTAAAATCGACACTACTCTTATTTTGCAATAGGCCTACTAATGAAATTAACCCATTCCATTACCATAGCAAAAATCAATCCTACCTACCTTAGCCTATTACTATTACTAGGAAACGCTCAGTTGGACGCGTTGATAAGCGAGCACGTGCTATAGCTAGACCCACATTGCACATTTTTTTATTTCGCGATATACACGAGATTTCGCGAAATTCGCGTTTTCAAAATGTGTTTTTTCCATCTCTAAATGATGTAATTTGTCGACAATATTACATTTTAGGCAATAAAATGGATATTTAAAAAAAATTCGTGAATTTCGTTATCACCATTTTTCACTACTTCTACCCATTACCATAGCAAAAATCAATCCTACCTACCCTAGCCTATTACTATTACTAGGAAACGCTCAGTTGGACGCGTTAATAAGCGAGCACGTGCTATAGCTAGACCCACATTGCACATTTTTTTAAATTTTTAAATTTGCGACGTTCGCTGTCCACAGGGCCATGTTTCCAATATTATTTATTATTGCCAAGGTATTTAGGTAAACCCGTGTGTAAACCTTTACTTTGTGGATAAAATCCACCGCCATCTAGAGGACCTTGACTCCTTGGGAAAACTATTTAAACTCTTTGTTGACAAACAACTCATGAAGCAAGTGGACGTTTTGTTCTTCAAAAAGATGTTGACTGGCTGTGTAGACCTTGACCCATTCCATCGGGTGTCTTGGAATCTTCGCGATTCAAGACGTAACCAGGCCCAGTCCATCACGCCACCATTTGCCCGAACCAGCGCGTACATAAGTGGGTTCTACTGCCGATCTGCCAAAATTTGGAACTACTCCCTGTCCGAAGAAACACAAGGTCTTGCCATGTCTGCTTTTAAGAGAGTTGTTAAGTCTTCTACATTATGATTGCTTTTTTGATATTATGAATTCATTGAATTGTTATTGTTTTGTTAATTTGTCTCTTCTATGTTTGTCTCTTTTATCTCTATGTTCTATGTTTTATAAGTTCTTGTTTATTATCACAGTTTGTTGTGTAGAGGCTGGCAGACACCTTGTGCTTGGGGCATACTGCCCTTTTCTGCCAACCTTCCTACTAAGCCTATTAGTGGAAAATAAATAATAAATAAATAAATAATAAATAATAAATAAATAATAGACTGCTTCCTCGAAAGTATTTTGATTACTTCTAGGTGGCAGTGCATTAGAAACTTCACAGCGTCTTTTCGTTGCCATGCTAACGTTACTTTTGTTATAATGTAATTTCCATCTACACTACTTATCGGATCAAAATAAAATTAACATATTCGTGACCGGACGTACATTCTAAATGATTTGGCATTCTCAGATTTTGTTGCCGTTTATTTTTAAAAAAAAACTTTCGATTACCTTTAATGTATTTTTTTAACTTTATGAACGATTTTGCCACAAAACTAATGGCATTCAATCGAGAACGAAGCTTGCGGATGGTCAAAATTTCAACTCGATCCGAGCCTCCGTTCGAACGTTATGGCGAGACATACAAACAAAAAAACAAACAAAAAACAAAAAAACAAAACCAGTGACTAATTTTTCCGGCAGAGTCAAATGGAAACGCTCGCTTCGCTCGCTTCATTAGGCTAGTGGAGCATTATGACCTTACGGTCCCTGATACCAACAACTCAAAACATTTAGGCCTACTTAATAGTTAATATAGGCCTATTAATACACACAAATGCAAATATTCCCGGGTACTACTCAACACAATGGCTTGCTCACTCGTCTAACAACTTTGGTGTTTTTCTAGTTTAGGTTTGTACTTAGTAGACCTACTAGTATTATCATGTAAAGAAACAGTTACAAACCAAGAAAATAAGAATTTTTAAAATTATGAATAAAATTAAATGCTAATATGAAAATTGAGTGAGTTCATAGGGTTAGGCCTAGTGAGTTTAGTTGGTATAGCCTAAGGGCATCTACGTCAACTGTAGAGTTCAAAAATTTCATGAAATTTATTTTTTTGAAAGTTAATTCAATGAAAGTTTTAATGAAAGTTTAAAAAAATTATTGAAATTTTGAAATATTTGATTTCCAAGGAAATCTTCAGGAATACAAACTACATTTTAATAAATCAGCGTTTTCATACAAGAAAGGTTTATATAAGATTGACAAAAAATTTGCATCTCTGAAATATTACTCCATAATTGGTGCTGAAACTTTAGACTTAAAAACGTTCTTGTCGACCTACCATATCCACAGAGAGAGATACTAGGCCTATAGAAATTAAACTAAACGGAAACTTATTTGGTAATTGACGACTGTAGATAGGCGGAGCTTTAAACGATTAATAGGTCACGTGATGAGAGTTGGGATAGATTCTCATTTCCCAATTTTACGTCTGTTGAATGGCGCACACTACTAATCACGCTCTAACTTTTACCTACCTATTCTATTCATTATTTTGACAAAACTTAATAGGATTTTAATATTTAGCAAACATATCATTCTTTAGCAACTATTTAGATTTTTGTGACACAGCTGTTAGCTTGTTATAAGTTATAACAATGTGCACGCAAGCTTGAGGTTTGCAAGTGATAAAAGAAAAGAAACATATGCCCTTTACTTCTATAGGCCTAGACCTGTAGGCTGTAACAATAAAAAATTAGTTAACTAATAACCTTTTACCTTAAATCAGGGTTGCCGTTTTCACGGATTTTGAGGGTGCAAAACAGATCGACGGATTTTTATTCCAATTTACAAATTTAAAAAAAAAATCGCATTTTTTTTTTTTAGTTCTTCGTTTCACGTCGTTTTTAACTAGGGCTGGTCAAAAAATCTATATTTCAATGCGATATCGATGTGGGAATATTTTCGATGTATCAAAATTTACACCAAAAATGCAAAATTTCGGAATTTTGGTGGAGGTGCCGGGTAGGTTGTCTAATTAAATTAGCCTGGCTGGCGCATATGGTGGAGGTGCTGGGTCATAAAACGCGGTTGTGACTTGTGAGATCGTAAACAATCGTTAAAAATGCATTTATGGGGATACCTTATCAACTCTATTTCGCCTCAAATCGTTAAAAATAGTCCAACTCTTTAAAAAAATTATATTTTCATTTTTTTTTTACAAAAATTACATTATATGTATGATATATCGATATCATATCGAAATTGGTACATATCTAGGCATTAAAAGGATTTTTTAAGGATTTGGGTGTTTCATAAAAGGATTTCTAAGGACTTTTGATGTGCTCAAAACGGATTTTTATTTTTTCTTGGTGGCAACCCTGCCTTAAATCAGTTATCATCAAGATAAAATAAAGAGTTGTTTGGGGCACTTCCCACACTTATTGATGTGAGCAATCATTCTAGTAGCATTGTTGGTAGGCCTACATAGTTGCCCAGCTACAATAGTTAAATATTATTTTGTTCCCACTCGGGGTAAAACACTTGTGACCATGAATATAAGCTTCTTTACCACATAGGAACAGGTAACAATTGGTAGGAAACAGTTTGACACAGCTGCCAAGTGTGCAGAAGGTTGATAGAACAAACTAATAAACCCTAGAACTTGCTAAAAGTTTGCAAAATCAATCTAGTAACGCAGAAATGCCTTAAATACGAATGTTTCATAATTTCTTGAAATATTTCAATGTAGGGGTAGGCCCTACCCTTGAAAGTTTCCAATTTCAAATTTAAATTTGAAACTTTCAACACTTCGATCTCTAGTCAACTGTAGGGTAAGGGAACTAGTTCTGGATCGGGTTAAGCAATATTACAATTTTGAGTATCAGGATTTTTTTTTTGTTACTCCCACATACTATATTCTTATTGATTAACTTTCCGACAATGTTTGCAAAAGAAAAAATTTAAAAAAAGTTTACGAAGGTACTAAAATGAGCAAATTAAAAAAAGTAGTGCTTTGATCCAGAACTGATACCTGGGTATCAGTTGTGGATCATCAGCCTAAAACTTTTCAAATTGATATCAGGGGTTCATTGATATGTTTCATAAGTAGTGATGCAGCCGCACCTGACAAATTTGATTCTGGACGCCCGGTATCAGCATTGATCCACAATCAGTCCCCGGATTAGTTGTGGATCAAAATTGTAATTGTGAATTATTTGCAGCAATTATGCTAACCACAATTTTTTTTTCAATACAAAATTTAAAGACAAAGACAAGAGCTAACACCTGAGTATAAATTTTATAAGCCAAATATTCTAAACACAAATATATATCAAATTCAAAATTTTGAAAAAAATATTTAAAAAATTAGGCTAGACCAAAACATTTTTTTTTTTTTTTTTAGATTTGCATCTGTTAAGACAAGCTCTAAAAATAAGTGTGCCTAAATTACTTTTAACTTGGTTTTTAAACACTATTAGGCTTGCTGCATATGTCCTATTCATTTAACATGGTGTTACGATCTAAAAAAACGGACAAAAACCTCTTATTTGTAGACACCCGCAAGGGTGCTTTGAGTAGTTGTACAGTAAACCTATTATAGTCAATTTTTAGCAAAACTAATAATAAAAATTCTGACAAAGTTTGAAAGCTGTGCTAATAACTGATGAAATATTACAATGATAAATGCATGTGTATCAATTGCATCTGTTGCAAATGGCAACCATTTTGATAGCATTGTTGACTATTTCTACTTAAGTTGACAAATGACTCAACCTGGTGATGACAGTGTGCAATTCCAATGCTCCTTGGATCAATTCATCAGAAAAATATACTGACAGTGCAACTAGTACATTACATGTAGAACTTACACAAGCCCAAAGATTTTGATCCACAACTCAACCCCGATCCAGAACTAGTTCCCTTACCCTAAGGCAATAATGCACAAGTCTAGCCTATAGGGATGAAGGGACTAGAACCAGCTATAATACGCAAGGGGAGGAAGGGAGGGAGGAGGAGGAGGTCTACATCGTGGTCGTCGTTGTCCACGATGATTAAATAACGACATTTTACCACGTTGCATAAATCACGGGCCCGTGCTAGACAAAGACAACCACAACCACGTGTTCGAGCAATGTTTGAAAATATGTATCCGACAGGGGATCAAACCCAGGTCCTCTGCCCGCATTCTCTCAACTATGCAAATGTTCCCGGGTTATCACCACATGGCTTGCACACTCGTCCAGCAACGACTTTGGCGTTATAGATTATAATTAGAGATACGAGTTTTTAGCGTTTTATGTTTTTGATGCTACAAAATGCTAATTTTGGCAATTGAAAATGATAGTTTTACTAAAAATAATGTGTTTAATGCCTATTGAGAACTAGTTTATCATTCTAGAATTTATATGACTATATTGAATTGAAATGTTCCTAGCATTCATCATTTAGGCCCCTACCAATAGAAATGTAAGAAACACCCTACATTTAGGGTTTTGGTGGAAGGGAAACCAATTTATGCTACAAAATGCTAAATTTGTCAAAATTAATGCAAAATAATAAATATTCTAAATTTAAATGCTGAAAAAACGTATCTCTAATTATAATCATTGCAATAATCATATGTGGTCACAGGCCCGTGTATAAACAAGACAAACTCACCCTTGGGTTCAGTATTTTCCTTGTCGTTGTCGGCAAAGCCGGTTGTCGGGACCACAAGGACGCCGTACTCCGAGAGGGTCTCATCAGGCCTGGTAGTGTCGTCACCTTGTAGCGTAGGTTTACGTTCCAAGAGGGTCTCATCAGGCCTGGTAGTGTCGTCACCTTGTAGCGTAGGTTTACGTTCCACTAGGAGTGGAGACGTTCTGGTGCAGGTTACAGACATCGGTGATATTGATCGCTCTACTGATTCCTGCGTTTCGTTTAGAATATCGTCAAACAATATCCGCGGGTGGAACGTAGTAGGCCTACAGACGTCATTGTGGGGGCGACACATTACCTGCAAAAAAAACAAATATTTACTGAGAATAATTTCTGGTACTTAAGTATAGAGGTGAGCAATTGACTAATTTTCTTGTCTTTTAGAAACTTTTAGAAGTCTTCAGTTAAGAGAGTATAGGACGTATGCATTTTAGGCAAATTGCTGTTCGCTTGGCCGACTGACACCACAGGTGTCTGAAATTTTGAACATATGTCACGTATGTGGAAATATAGGGCGCTGCAGTAACACATTTTCCAAATTTTGTTTTAAAATAATTTATAAAAAATAAATTAGTTTTCACAAATTTTGATTTTGTTAAAATCTCTAAAATTGACTTTATTCGTGATTTTTTTCTGGCTGATTAAGGCAAACTTTTGAAAATCTATGACCACAGGGCCGTCCATGTATGCTTCATTGACAACTTTGCAAAGTTTCATATACATCGGATGCATCTTGGCCGAGCAAATAGCTATTTGCTAACTGCCAAATGTGTCCCATTCCCTCTTAAGTGGATTCTGCATATTATGCTTATACTAACTGGTACCCACAAATAGCGCGTAGGCCCATCGGTTATTAAACAAATTTCCTAAGCCGAAAATAGACATCAATGCTTAGGCCTATTGTTTTGTTCCATGCCTGTTCCAGCCTTCACTTTAAATGGTATATAAAAAGTGCAAAGTACAAGAACATTTAAACTTTCTGGGGGGGGGGGCATCCCCTAGATAGTTTTGCTAAGAAAAGTCTCTAAAACTAAGTCACACTGTCAACATAAAACGTGAAATATCCAATGAAAATCGTTCGTAATAATAGTGATTGGACTGAGAAATTCGGTGTTGTTGATTGTAGAATGTAGTGGTTTTCCACTTTGTATAATATGTGAAGTTTTCTTCCTATAAAAAAGTAGCGTTGAGTGACATTTTTTGAAGTCATAGAACAGTTTTTCCATGAAATATCCAAAAATACTGTGCTGAACTGCATAAGAAGCCACAAACTGTGCAGGTTCTACCTGTCTGTGCGTACACGTGTTTTAAAGCATTAGGCCTAATTGTTTTAACAATCATCAGGCATAAAGTTAAAACTGTCCACATACAGACCACTATTTCAAATTATTGTACCAAAAATTCAACAACAAACATTGCTTAAACAGCTCACTACATAAATATTTTAAGCATATAATGTTGTCCATTTGCACCATATAAAAATAAAAATACATTAGGCATATGTAGTAACTATTTTTTTAATTATCCTACTATGGCTCCAACTAGCTATCACTTTCAAATTTTCTATAAAGTTGGCTCCCTAAGACAAGAAAGGTTACCCACCCCTGCCCTGGAGCAAAATGTAAAAAACAGAAGAATCAGAGGTAATGTTTGGGTTTTATCGTGAGACTTGACACAAGCACAGAGGGCGGCTGTACCGTGGAGCTTGGCACATTAAAATAGTTTTAATCCAGCAATATTTTGGAAGAATTCACTTTCCCTCTGCATCACTCTTTTGTCCATTTGTTTGTGAATGTGTCACACTCACATGTTGACAAAAACCAGGAACAACATCAGATTGGCATGTTTTTTTTATTGCTCTTCAACAAGTCAAGAATGATACATAATGATTTGGGAGTCCACCATTTTGGGAGGGTGGGACTAAGATTTACCTACTCCCCCAGAAAGTTAGAATATTCTCGTGGGGGGTAGGTTTGATAACAAATTTTCAATTGTTTGATTATTATATGCCTAAACAATATTCAACAGAAAAAGGTTACGTTCCGTTAACTGCTGGACGTACTGAACCAGTAAGCCAGCTGTATATGTTAATATCCGTTCCGTTAATTGCTGCCAGCAGTGTGCGAGCAATCCATAAATTGTGGACCCAGCACCTTCAGCAGCCTAACTGGAAGTGCTGGAGGTTTTTTGTTCAGCATAACCAATTAAATCATTGTTTTTGGGACATTATTTTGAATAGGCCTATGAACATACAAAAAAGAAGGAAAAAAGAAATCTGTTTGTTGTAATTTTTTTAATTGAAATACGGTGTATTTTGGCCACGCCTCCTCAGGTGACGTCAACTGTGGCTTAATTACCGGCGGAAGGGGAACAAGGGTAGCTGAGGGAAGTGGGCAAGATGCAAATAGGGTTACAATCTTAACAGGAATGGAATTCCGGAGAAAGCCTAATAAGATGGTGGGGGGGGATGCTACTTTTTTTACTACAACCATCCATTTCACTCAACTCAAGAACTTTGGATTTTTTTAAAGGAAGTATGGATCACAGTGATAGTGACGTTTGATTGGTCAGGATAGTTGCCTCTGTCTTTGCCGATCTGTGATTTAAAAGATTTCTCTTGAAACCAGTCTTCACGGAAAACACAAAACTCACTTTTTCTTTTTAGGAGCAGAATTGCCTTCAATTTATTTATTCAAAGCGCAAACAGAATCCAAACAATGAACAGCACAAGCACAAACTTAAAGTACACAGTACAGTTCACCGCTCAAATCGTACGACTGGCGACTGTCCAGACAAAACGAAATGAAATATGAAAGTTGGGGACTCCCCCACTGTGAATGCTTACGGCGGCGGTTCAGATCAAAGAGAGCAGCTCATGGCAACAGAATGACAGAGAACAAAAACCAATTACCAAGTTGAAACATATTATGCGAGTAATTCTAGCCTAAATCGAAAACTGAGAGTACCCGTACGAATAATAGCCTAATGCTTTTAGACGATCATACACAAATTTCATAAATATGTAGTGAACATTAGTATTTTTAACAAAGTCTGGACAAAGTGATGTGGCCTGGAATGAGTCAATTCTTCCTTCCGGACAAATATGTTGAAATCCTGACTGTCCGAAGAAATTCCGGGTGGTTGGCAACCCTAGATGCACAGCACTGGCGCCTTAATTAACTTCAAAAGTAGAGTGTGTCAGTTTAAAAATCAGACACTAAAAGCTTGTTTTCAACACTGATTCTATGATTTGCTTGTGTTTCAGGTTCCTTCAGTGTATTTTTTCCAAAACATGGCTTAAAATGTCCAGTGGTGTATCCAGGATTTCATAAAGGGGGAGTTCTAACAATTGTACAACTTGATAAATTTGTAAAATATGAAGTGTGAATAAACTTGATGTGAAATTGAAAAAAAAAAAAACAACTTGCAAGTAGGACTACACACTGACATGTTTCATCCCTACTAATCTAACTAGGCCTGCCTACAACAACTACTGGAGAACGTTACCCTACTGTATCCTATTCCTAGGTGGTCTGACCATGTCATTCATGTCTTGGTCCTTCCACAGCTGCTGCTCACTCGGCTCTTGGACACAGTTTCAAACACGGAGAGGTTGCTATAGAACTGTAACAATTGGCTTCCAGACAACAGGAAAATTGTTGGGCAGTCCCTCATCTTTATTGTTGCATGTGTGAGCTTGTTGATTAATACCTACAATATTATACCTCATGTAATTAATTCCTGGCCAGCACGTTGCAAAAAATATCAAAATTAAACATTTTAGGGCCTAGTATATATATCACTATTATTTGCTACACTTAGTTCCAACAACATTTAAGAAGCATATAGGCCTACCATTGTATGTTATTGTGGGTGGTAGGCCCTACTTGCGCCCTCATACGACAGGCAACCACAAACATGCTCGCTTTGCCACTCGCCCAATCATTTTAGGGCTGAGTGTCGCGCTCGCAGACCAACTCAACTCCCCTCTGGTGAACTGTCTGGCCCGGCCTGAGTCGGGGCTGCTGCTGGACTAGATAGGCTTGGGCTCTACACCTTGGTAAAAGGGTACTTCTTTGGTTGGCATGGGCCAACTTTTTAACAATGGGAAAAGTAGGTTGTGGGGAGTGGGGGGGGGGGCATGTAGCGTGTAGGCCTATAGGTTTTAATAATAATAATATTTAATAATAATAATAAAAATAATAATTATACGTAAAATTGTAAACTTTTATGTAAATATGTAAATCCAGAAATTACAAAATCCATCCCAGCGGGGTATCAAACCCGGGGTCTCTCGATTGCCGGTCGAAAGCTTGGCCTACCCCTAAGCTACCGGGACGGTTAACTTCATAACATCTGGATTGTTAGTGCATTGTAGATCTGAATAACAGTATTGCAACGATTCTGCTGCCTTTGAACTGACCATTTTAACACCGCTGGGATGGATTTTGTAATTTCTGGATTGATTTACACCTACGGACAGAGTGTTTCCTGATTAATAAAATTGAGAAATAAACACTCGCTCATAGCCTCATCCCTCATAGGCCTATCTGCGTTGGTACCTAGGTAATGACATTCTAAATCGTGTTTAGATGGTCAGTTCAAAGGCAGCAGAATCGTTGCAGTAATGTTTCAATCTATTCAGATCTACAATGCACTAACAATCCAGATGTTATGAAGTTAACCGTCCCGGTAGGCCTAGGCCTAGGGTCAAGTACCCAATACCCGGACACCTTTAGTAGCAGTAAATTCTGCCTGCCGTGTCTAAAACCACTTCTTTTACCATTAATTATGACGTCAGACGGCTGAAGTTTTGTTTTTCTGAATTCTTATACCTCATTGGTCGATTTTAAACCATCTCGGCCAATCATAGAAGCCCTGTGTGGTCGATGGTCGAACTCGAAAGTCGAAGTGCGTTCAAAAAACTACGTAGCCAACACCCGGACACCCCGATAGCCGGACAGAAGATGGCGACATCGCTACGTATCTCGGCCGAAAATTACGTAATTTTCAAACAAAAGTTAAAATGCAACGTGTGAAATTCTCAACAGTGTTCCATTTTATTTATACATGTGTTTAACTTTTATGTGAGTGCAATAGTCTATTTGCTATTGAATTTCAAACCAGCGAAAATAATAATTCACGTATAACATGGAGTTTTAATGGCGGCGGAGCGATCCGAGCGAAGTGTCCGGCTATTGGAACACTACCCCAATACCCGGACGTCAGCTGTTTGTGTATAATTTAGGCTTTCCTGAAAGTAAAAACATGTTTCTGTTGTGTTTATATTGTAGATTCAAATAATGTTAACTTCCCCTTTCCCTTCTACATTTTAATGGGTTTTACACTATTTTTCATAAATCGTGAAATTTCCTAAAAGTTGTTTACCTGTCAAAAGTTAAAAAGTGACGAAATCAAGAAAATGGCGGACGAAACATTCCGATATTATTATCTCGTCTTCTATCCAGCGGATATCAATTTGGAGACTATATATCTTGTCAGGAAGAAGTGATTAACAATCTATCATAAACCAAACTTTAGTAGAACATTTCAATAAATCACTATCTGGTCATTAAGGGACGGAAGCGTAGGGTGTCCGGCTATTGGGTCCATTTTTGGGGCGTCCGGGTATTGGGTACTTGACCCTAGCTTAGGGGTAGGCAGGCCTACCTAAAGCACTCGACCGGCAATCGGGAGACCGGGTTTCGATACTCCGCTGACCGGTATGGATTTTTGGATTGATTTACATAAAATCTATTACACCTACGGGAGTGTTTCCCGATCAATGAAATTGAGAAATATTGAAAACATACGCGCTTCGGGCCCAAGCCTAGCCTAGCAGCACTTCTTCGGTTCAGGGGCCCCACCCCAAAACAATTTTTGCTGGGAAAAGCCTAGGTTAGGGGGGTAGGGGGAGGGCGCGAAGCGCCGTGATGCGGTTTACACACCAGTTTACAGCAACGTATAAGTTTTTGTAGGTTTGATAATAGTTTTAAGTGATTCTAAAAAGCATGCTTGCTCGAATGTGGAATAGAAGGAGAAGTGAAAAGGAAGATGATCAGTGAAGCAAATGGATGAGGGGAAGAAGGAGAAGAGAAAAGGGAGTTGATAGCGAAGTGGAAATGGAAATGAAAATGAGGGAATGAGAAGTGAGGAAAATGAAGGAATTACCTGCCACCGAATATGAAGGAATTACCTGCCACCGACAATGAGTCAACAGCAGAGGAGAACTACTACTACTACTACTAGGCCTAGGCCTACGTACTTTATGAAATAGGCCTAGGGCCTAGCATAAGCATGAAAACCAAGTTGGGGCCCCTGAACCGAAGAAGTAGGCCTAGGCCTAGCCCTACCGCCTAGCCTAGGCCTACCTACCTAGCCTAGCCCAGCAGCTTAGCCCAGACTCAAGCTACGGCTAGGGCTTTGGGTAGGCTAGGCCTATAAACCCAAAGGTTAGGCCTAGGGCTAGGCCTATGCCATACCTAGACCTAGGGGCCTAAGCTTAGGCCTAGGGCCTAGCCCTAGCCCTCACTGAGAAAATGTTAACTTGTGAACTTACCGAACTGGTTAAAGGCCTAGGCCCTATCTAGTTATTTATAATGCTCAAAGAGCAAGCATTATTGAAAATTAGGCCTAGCGTAGTAAAAAACCTGAGGCCTCCCTGGCCCACAGGTGGTTTTGATTGTTTTGTGCTGTCAGTTGTCAAAGCAAGCTTGTCAACAAAACAAGGAACGATTGATCGATTTCTCTGAATCTGATGGCCAACGTGACCGAACGTGACATGCGCAAACCACTGAGCTGCGCAAACACAACATACCAATACCATGCCCCTCTGGCCCTACCTTAAAGCTAGAGATCACTGTGAAAACAAAATACTAAATAGCATTGTGATAATCGTCTTATCATTATGCAAAACAGTGTAATCTTTTATTTAAAATCTAATGAAAAATAATATTCATTTTCATATTGTTTTGTTGGTACATTACCATTACAGAGGTTATTGGTTGGACCGCGCAGTATTCAAACGTAGTATCGCCCTAATGTTTTAGGGGAATGTTGTTTCTGTAATTAGCGATTATTATGTATATTCTTTACTAGGCCGCTTTGCGAACGCTTTTTTTAGTCGCGTTGATGGATGAGCTTTTTGTAAGTTTTTAGTTTGCGTGGGATCTCTTTACTTTTGCAAGTGCTTTTTGAACGCATTCTAGGTGATTGTTGTGCAGTTTCTATTGTTACTTGTTAGTTGTTATTATACACCTCAAAATCTCATATTAAACATTAAACAACATGTGACATTCTGTTCCTACATAAGGGTATGAGTAGACATATTGATCTGGATCCTCTCGAACGTCTATCGCTCGACTACAGGGGAGTTCACCTGGGGCGAGGACCCAGACAAGGAGTTATGCTCAGGCCATCTCGAGCCAACACAGGGTCCTATCAATCCTTTTACCACCGTGCCTCGCGGATTTGGAACTCTCTCCCTACTGAAATTAAAAACTTTGACTGGTAGGGAATTCAACAAGGCTATGTAGAACATGAACCTTCTTTTTCATACACCATACCAATCTTTGACCATACTGGCAAACCATAACTTGACAGCGTTGTACTAAAAGGTGTGGCTTTGAAGAGTTTTAGAATGTGTGCTACCGCAATTCTATTATATATGAATTATTGTAATTATGCTTATTTCTTAACTAATACTATCAATTTAATCATGTTTTTCTTTTGTATCTGAAGATTTTCATTATTATTCTTATTTTATTACTCATATCAATATAATCATTGTATTTCACTTTTATCTAACCAGTTTCATTAATTTGTTTCTTATTACGTGACTGATATCAGTTTAAAGTATTTTTATTATTTTTATGTTATAATTTTCGTCAAAAGACATCCTATCTTAAATGTAAGTTTGTTAGCTTAAGTTTAGTTTAGTTTAATTTTAGTTTTATTTACGATGGATGCAGGACACAAATGTGTAAGTAAGGACTTCAGGTTCGCTTCCTGCTTCCACTTCATATTGCTAAACTGATACAATTATTATGTAATGTTTACTTTAATAAATAATAATAATAAAACCTTTATTCTATAGATTCTGGTTAACTTTTACATCATTTTCTTTCAAAAGGCAATACATAACCACCACCCTATTGTCCATGTAAAATATGAACGTATGGAGCCCCACCCGTTTGGTCAGAATCGGCCCAAATATCACGAAAATATCGCGTTAAAAATCGAAAAAATTCGTAAAAGTACGATATTCATGAGAAATATTTCTTCGATTATATACCAAGAAACTTGGCAGGTCTTAGTTCAGAGATTTCGAAGGTCCCCTCCAATTTTTATCAAGATCGCATATGCCGTTTGCCCGGTAGAGCACGAACCAACAGAAACAAAAAAAAACATTGTAGAGCTAATTTTTTTTTAGGGGTCAGTGAAATTGAAGTCTTCGCTTCGCTCATCCAATTATTAAATTGTATTGTAGGCTACACCCGTATTATTTTTATTGTAATATTATTCCAACCGTCCCCTGTATCTATTTTATACAATTAATAGTGTTGTCATCTTTAAATAAGTAGGTTATATTAATTTCTTCTTCGGTTGACCACGTAAAAGATGATTTATTTTATAAGTTTCGATTGGATTTCACGGATTTTCACCTATCTTTGTCATAGACAATAAAACAACTCGAAATTAAATCAACATCAAAAACACTTTTAAGAGAGAATGGTAAAAACAACATTATTATTTCTTTTATTCTTGATGTTTATTTAATTTCGAGATGCTTTCGTTTGACAAAGACTGATGAAATCGAATCGGAACGTCAGAAAAAATAATTTCACGTGGTCTACCGATAAAGAATGTACTAATAAAATAATTGAAAGAATAATATGACAACACAAAATAAGATATCCACGAAAACCTAAGAATATTAATTTGATTATAAAGAAGTAAATCAAACAATCTGTTTGACAAGGGGCAATGACATAATACACGAGCACAATAACACACAGCATGGGAATAAAATGTATTAAAAAAACAAAACTCTTAACTCTTGTAAGAAAGTAATTAATTATAGGCCCTATGGTATTTATTTGTAAACTGTTCTGCCACTAAAATTCAAATAAAATTAGGGACAACGTATTTTACCATTCGTAAAAATGCGAAAGAAGCCAACAAAAGGTAATTATATAGATTACAGTTTTCTGTGAAAAAAGGCCTTTAAATGTCTCAAATTGTAAATGTGTTTTAAATGTTTCATTAATTTTAAGGTGGCGCTAACTCCGCCGGAATAATAAATAAGAGCTGAATAATAGAATATGAATATATTTATAATTGGATATTATTGTCATGATGTTTGTTTAACATGGCAGATCACATAAACCGATCAGAACAATGTATCATTCTTATGTTCAGTTCTATAATAATAGACACTTATTTTCTAGGTAACCTACTCAACAGCAAGTCAGCAACACTGGTAATTACATCGTTGTATGTCGTCTGATCTAGTTCTGCTGCTGTTTGTTGACCTATTATTGTGAAGATTGCAAATTTATATTTTATTTTGCTTGCATTGCGAATAACGGAATTTTATCTGAAAGGTTTTCACTTTTTAGTTCTTTATTATCTCAAGAGCTGTTTACCGTTGTTCTGCGACACTATCTTCTCAGTTCTTCTTGGTGGGTGGGGGAATCACATTCATGAACTTTGCAGTACCGGTACCTTGAATGAACAAGTGACTAGCAGTCTACTAACAATGATCTTGTTATTTTTGCGATGTTTTACCATTGCCTGGTTTCACGGACGATGTTTTGGGAATCTAATAATATGTGACATCATGTCGAATGCGCGCCGAGATCGCCTGTTGCATAGGCAACTCTAAATGCGTGCGGGTGTTGCTGGTTGTCTACCGTTCAGGGCGTAATTTACTGTTTCTCAGCTATTTGTTTATTAGGTAAATTAATAACACTTTTGCGTTATGGCGTATCGAGACTTTCTTTTTCTTTTTTATGTAAAATTAAAAGTGCATTACTATTATTAACTAACAAAATCTTTGCAGCATGACAACCTAGTATTATCTTTGAGTATAGAACCTCAATTTGTATTATTAGTATTTTAACGACACTTAATGATCTTTTAAAAAAATTATTTTGTGGTGATATTGGTAACAAAATTAAATTCAAACTTTGGGTTTTTTTCCTGAAAGTGGATTTTTCTGGTAATTTCTAGTTTTTTCAAATATTTTTTTTTGTTTGAAATAAATTTATTCAAGCAAACAAAATATCCGGGGCGTCCCAAAATGTTGTGTAACTTACTTTTTTAACCATTCTTGAAATCCTCCAATCATTATAAATATATTTGTGTGTAAAAAAACATACTTCAGTACACAATGTTATGTCACCAGTCTTGTACAGATATTCTTGTATAGCTTTTTGCCAGCAGGGGAGGATGCTCACTGCGAGTGTGGAGACAGACAAGACCCATCTCACCTTCTAGACTGTCCAACAATGGGGAATTACTGTAACCAAGACGATTTAATACAGGCAAATGAGAGGGCCATAGATGCCGCTGTTTTTTGGAATGACATATTTCATCCAGACACGGAAATTCAATTCAACTTCATGAACAATTAAAATGAATTTATTTAAACTTTCAGGGTTATCACAAGCAAGTACATTTTTATAGGCTTATTCTTGTTTGGCTTTTTATTAACTTTGTGAACAATTAAAATGTATTAAATTTATTTTATAACGTTCAGTATTATCACAAGCACAACCCTAACAAGAAATTTAATTGTGATATCCATAAAAAAATAAAAATTAGTAACATAACATACGTATATTAAATAAGTTTAAATTCACAATGGAACAATATAAAAAAATAGTTATAGGCCTAAACTGAATTTTTTTAATAAAATGAGTTAGGCCTACTAACCCTGGTATTAAAAATAAATAAATACAAGGCAATATTCACAAACAAGGGTGTTGGCCAAGTAGGCCTACATTTAAATTGGGCACACACCAGTTCCTGGGTGTAATTGGTTTTAATGAATTATGCTAATAAATAAATTGTGTAGAAAAAAAATATACAATTATGTTCCAAGTTGTAATGTGTAAACTAGAAAGTGTTAGTAAACACAATGATTTTCACAATACAAAAAAAGTAGGTTCTTTCATCCATCTAAATTTAAAGTCTTTTTGAAGACAATATATAACATTCACAAGAAAATATAAACCATTTGACAATGGAATACATACTAAAAATTATATAGGATATAAATACAATTTAAAATTTAAATTAAAATAAATTTAATTTAAAAAAACAAAACAAATAGGCCTATAGCCTATTACCGGTAGGTAGGCTATTTGGGGAAGTAACTTTTGATTTGCATTCAAACTGTGACTAATTTTTTAATGAATGCATCGACTTTTCATGTTTGTAACTTTTACTCAAAAACATTAATTATTTATGGAGCTTGTAATTTTGCCTAAATTGGTAGTGCGTGTCATTGATTAAAGAAGCCTTCTTTAATCAATGGTAGTGTCCTCGCACTAATTTGATTGTGAATTGAAACTTTGTCCACTCGTAGACATTGCTGTCAAGCTTAAAGATAAGTAAACCGTCATCACTTATCCAGGATTAGCCGTCAATACTTTCAATAGCAAAGTTTGATTTAGAGGGTGGGTCACGCTAATGTGTTGTCACTTTCAGGTACATAAATACCTTTGATTTTGATAGTTTTTAAGTTCACATCACGTTTCATGACGGCAGGGCGACACCTCGAAATCACCCCAACTCTGCTTGGTGTATAAGGTGCCCGAGTGTGTAGTGCCCCGCGGCTCGGCTTGGCTGCGGCTCCCTAATGGGCACCTAGATTTTCATTTTTATCAAGACTCATTCAGGTATTTATTTTTAAAAGATATAACTGTATGTTTTACTACATTATTTATTTTTTATACATTTGTTCAACACTGATTTTAAGCTGTAAGCCCACCACTCTCCCCTACTCATCTTCGATATTTACTTCACTTCCCCGCATATCAGCGAATTTTCTGCAATGAATCAGGGCATGCCTGACAAGTTTACTTCGGCATTCAAACTTGAGGCCACATGCCTCGCAGACGTGCTTCCGTTCCCGGGTGTGGATCAGAGCGTGTTCCGAGAGACTCTCAACGGTCGGAAATCTCGCTCTGCAGCGCGCGCACGCGTATGGGCTCTCCACGTGCATGCGCTTGTGTTTCGCGAGGCTGCATCCCTGCGTGAAACGTGCGTCGCAGTCTCCGCACGCGTAGGGTCGCTCGCCGGTGTGCGTGCGTCTGTGCTTGACGAGGGTGTTCTTCTGCGTGAAGCGCGCGTCACACGTGTCGCAGGCGTGGTGACGTTCTCCCGTGTGGATCAACCTGTGCTTCACGAGGGTGTTCTTCTGTGTGAAGCTACCACCGCACACGTCGCACATGTACGGGCGTTCTCCCGAGTGAACGCGCAAATGTTCCACGAGGCTCGACCGTTGGTTGCAACGGAAGCTACAATTGTCACACGCAAACGGCTTCTTGCCCGAGTGAATCATCTTGTGTTTCTTGAGGCTGGAGTAGTGCGGGAAACGCGAGTCGCACTTGTCACACGCGTACAGAGGGTCAACGAACGCACTCTCTCCGTTGTGTACGTACATGTGCGCTCTTAGCGTTCTCCCGCTACTCAACACCTTGCCGCACATTGCACAAGTCAAGTTGCGCACGCTTGTACCCTCGCCCACATCGCATCTCTTCCGTCTCTTGATCGCAACACCAGCAGCTCTAGGCCGACTTGTTTTCCGCTTCCTGCATACTTTCATGTGAGTCTGTTGATCTGCAAGGCTCGTTTGGAGTAATCCGCATAAGTCACAGATGAAACTCAAACCTGGAAGAAGGAATCAACTTCAGATAAACTTCAAAATGAAACAAACGTAACTTATTTATTTTAGTGATGTGACTGAACTAGTGATGATATCAAGCACTTGGAACCAGTTTTTGCAGGCCTATTTTTGTTTAATCTAGAGGCCACATAATAGTTACAGTGTTTTTTGGAAGCAACTGTATGGCCAGGAGTAAGTTGGTGTTGCCCATCCATGCATTATTAGGGCCTATGTAAGACTGCCATGTGACAGAAACAGCCTCAGGGGGCTAGAGAAATCAGTACGCAATGCACTCTCTTTCTCATTTGCGTACGGTACCGTAGTTCACTATGTAAAGGCAAATCTTGAAGAAGAAAAAAAATGAAATCGGGACAACCCATAAATTTCCTGTAAAAAGACTCTTGCTAGCCCATGTTACATGGTCATCTTATATTTAGAAAAAGCTTAAACGACAGTGTACCAAGAGACAAAGTTTGGGAATGTCTAAAAGCTATGGAAGTAGATAGGCCAACTAGCCTAGAATAATAAGAATACAAAGCACATACCGTACTACATGCAAGAGCTGTGTACAAACTCCACTAGGCAGATCCACTTGGTTTGAAATAGCCAGTGGACTAAGACAGGGCAGTGTAGGGCCTAATGTCTCCTACACTGTTCGCCATTGATATGGATGCGATCCTTAGAAAAGTAGAACCAACGGAAAGTGAAACATAAAAAACAATGATATTTGCAGACGGTATAGTAGCGAGATGGGGAGAGTCTAAATTGACAATCACAATCTGTCACTGAAAATCAGTTATGTGACTAAATGGGTAGACTGAGAGACTCTAAAGTCTAATACGGATTTACTATTTATTTATAGGCCTATAACTACAGGAGAGTGTAAATAGGTGGAATAATGAAACAAAACGAGTATAACATGAGAATAAGCATTGAAAAGAGCAAATAGGCCTACTAATAGTAGGTAGGGAGCTAAGAAAAGCCCAAAGAATCAGAAGAAGGTAACATTGCAAGGAGAAGAGCTGGCAATTGCAGAAACATTCAAATACCTCGGAAGTATGCTGACAAAAGATATGCTAAAATTAGAGCTGCGCAAAAAATCAATATTTCTATACGATATCGATATTTGGCTTCATATCAAAATATCGAAATTTACACAAAAATGCCAAATTTCGTAATTTTGGTGGAGGTGCCGGGTAGGTAGTCGAAATAAATTAACCTGGCTGTTGCATATGGTGAAGGTGCCGACTGCCGGGGCATAAAACGCGATTGTGAGATCGTAAAAATAGTAAGATGGGTGTATGGTGATAGTAGGCCTACCGTATCACAGGGTTGCCACCAAGAAAAAATAAAAATCCTGTTTAAGCACATCAAAAATCCTTAGAAATTCTTATGAAACACCCAAATCCTTTTAATGCCTAAATGTACCAATTTCGATATGATATAGCGATATATCTATGTAATTGTTGTAAAACAAATTGAAAATATAAATTAATTTAAAGAGAATGCCTATTTTTAATGATTTGAGGCCAAATAGGGTTGATAAGGAATATAAATGCATTTTTAACGATTTTTACGATCTCATAACCGCATTTTATGACCCGACACCTCCACCATATGCACCAGCAAGGTTAATTTAATTTAGACTACCTACCCGGCACCTCCACCAAAATTCCGAAATTTTGCATTTTTGGTGTAAATTTGGATATTTATACATCAAAAATATTCCCACTTATTGATATCGCATTGAAATATAGATTTTTTACCAGCCCCAGCTAAAAACGGCGTAAAACAAAGAACTAAAAAAAAATTGCAATTTTTTTTTTAAATCCGTGAATTGGAATAAAAATCTGTCGATCCGTTTTGCACCCTCAAAATCCGTTATAACGGATAAAAATCCGTAAAAACGGCAACCGTGCCGTATCAACCCTATTTGGCCACAAATTATGAAAAATAGACCCACTTTTTTAATACATATAGGCTAGGCCTATTTATTTATTATTTTTTTTTTTTTTACAAACAACTACATTTTTTTCGATATCATATCGAAATTTTTCGTGTAATAGGCTATAGATAATTGAATGGTATGTTATAGCCCAGCCCTAGCTAAAATCGATACAGAAGTAGCAAGAAGAATCATACTAGCGGACAAATTCTACCAAAGTGTTCGTAAACTGCCATAGAAAGAAGAAATATCGAATCTGTGTAAGATGATCAAGTACAAAAAAATGTATTATATTCCGATATTAACATACGCAGCAGTGACCTGGACAATAGGAGGAAAGGAAGAGAGCAGACTATAAGTAGCAGAGATGAAAATTTTCCGAAGTTCAGTGGCCATAACAAAATTGGATAAGGTGTGAAGCATAACTACAAGAAAGAAACTAGGAGTGGAAAGGCTACGAGACAAAATAGGAAGAGAAAGACTGCAGTGGTATGGACACGTGAGACGAATGAAACAGGAGAGAATCCCGAGAAGAGAATTTGAACGAGCATGGGGAGGAGTACGAAGAGTTGGCCGCCCAAGAGATAGGTAGAGAGACCAAATAAAATTGAGTATAGTAGAAAGGGGACAGGGAAAAAAATAAATGAAGAAAAACTCGGGGAAGACAGAAAAAAATGTAGAGAATAGGGAAATCCCGGGTTTAACAGACAGCAAAGAAGATGAGGTGTGGAAACCTGGTGGAAAGCACCGTAGGGGAGAAAATGGTGACTCGTCACCCCCCCGACCAGATACATGTTGGAATAGGGGTCTGATATTATTATTAAACCATATGCTATTAGTCTCTGCACTCATATTTGCTTTTTTAAAGAGATCATCGGTGAATGTATTTCTTGAGGCACTCCACACACAATTTAACTAGGATCTGAGTTACGAATTTCTCTGGGCTCTGGCCACGATTTTTTTTATCGTCATTTTGTGTGTGTAGAAAAATCTCCTTTTTATACTAACCCTGACATTTTTTTACTTCCTATCTTTTTAACTATATGGGCCTAGGCCTTGTAATAATAGACCTGACCAAAAAAAAGTGTCATTTTCAATTTTTAATCGGTTCACATTTTCACCCCAAAAAACCACACAGACTGAAATATATTCATAAAATGTCTATGGTATCCTCTATCAATAACAAAAAACCCAATTTTTTGCACTAGGGTACAGTCCCGGTAACCACCTGCAAAATTTGACTTTTCCCCCAGACAGACTCGGGGATTTTCATCTTCCTGATACCCCGCCCTACAAACGGCCCCAACGATCGAGGTTCTAGTTTTCCACGCTACTCGCCACCCCCGACTTTCTTTTTTGAAACTCCCCATGACATGTTTCCCCTTGGGTTTGCTTCTCTTCAACCGCGATGGGTTCAGATCTTCCACCTACACCCAGGGGGAGGAAGCCCGTTGGTTTAGTTTAATATCCCCGGGTTTTAAAACTCTTGGAACCATTTTTAAACCAAATATTTTACTTTTTAGTAGGGCCCCACAGTTTAGTAGTGGGCCTAAGTCTAGGGAACAAATTATTATCAAAAAATAAAAATCGGGTAGGCCCCCCAAAATTATTTTGATTTAAAAAAAAAAAATAAAAATGTTAGCCAGAAGGAAATAGGGGGCTAATAAGCTGACATAATTGGTACGGAAAAATTACCAAACGTTTAATTTCCCAAATATAGGTACCTCCCAAAACAGTTAAAAAACAATAAAGGAGTGTAGAAAAACATATTGGGGGGAAAAAAAAAAAAAAAAATAGTAAAAATGCTTTTTTACCACGTGCCTCTTTGGACAAAATTTTTGAAAATGTCCCTTAATTGGCCTATTTTTAAATGGGAAATAGAAATATTTTTGAGACGGGACAAAAAAATTGGATAAAAGCTTTTAAATTTGGTCTCATCTGCCCCTTTATATACAAAACCCCAAAGTTTGGCAGAAAGCTGTGAGACGCCGTGCAGGGCTGGCCTCTTAAAAGATTTCCCGGCAAACATTTGTTGGTACTGCACCTGTGCTGTGTTCGTTGTTACGTGATCCAAACCCGGGATAGGCAAAGGGCCGCTGATTAAATAGACCTGCAAATTTTTGGGTTTTTTGTTGTTAGTTTTGATCGCTTTTCGTCGGGTAGTAGCGACAATGAGTTGATCAATTCAATACTTTTAGAATGTCTCAAAAAAATCCAAACACTTTAGAAGATGTTGCCCATTTACTTCGACTAGAGGTAGGCCCTAGTTTTGTTTTTAAAACTTTTTAGTTTGAAGTTTGTTTTTTGTTTACTGTTCAGCCCAGTGGGGAAACGGCTATAGGGGCCTAGCCTTATAGGCCTATGATGGGTAGCATAGGGCGTTGCTTTCGACTTTTTCGCCTTTCACATCCCCCAAAATTCCCTTCGAAAGTGTATGAAGACATATTGGAGGGGGTTGCCCCTCAATTTTATGCACTGCAAACATAGGCCTAATCGTTTTTCCACTGAAAATGCACTGACGTCCACTCAGTGCGCCCAGTAAAACTACCCCGTCCCAACTTAAGGGGCCAGTGGGCAGGGTATTTATCATAGGCCTACTTATTTTGGGATTTTGGAATACAGTAGGCCTACTTTGATGTTTTTAAATCACTTAGTCCAATTTAATGAATGAAACTGAAATTTAAATTTTTAAGGTGGGCCCTATCTGAATGACGAAATTGGGGAAAAACTGCAGAATCACTCAGCGCCAATTTACAACCAATGAGTTTCCCTCGACCCAGTGGCTAGCTACTTGATGGAGGGGGAAACTCCCCACCTTGGGGTTTTTTTTATTTATAAATCCAAAGTCCCCACCCCTTGAAACTATCTAAGGGTAATTTTTTATAATTTTAAAGAATAAAAGAGTAGGCCTACGTAGTTTATTATGTAATTTGGGCTTGTGTGTGTGTGGGGGGGGGGGAGGAATTGTTGGATAGGCCTTTGCTTAACGTCTATATTAATGCAACTTGGTAACAGACGAAGGGAGGGAAAAGGGTGAGGGGGGGGAAAAGGGGTGGACAGGCTGTGCGGGTCAGAACCAGCTCCAACGTATGGGGAGGGCAGGGTTTCCCCCACGTGGGGTGTCTCCGTCTTGTCGTCATCCGTCCGTGTTTTCATTTCGTCGCCGTCGGGGGGTAGTAAAAGGGGAAGGGGAAAAGTCCCCGAGACGCCCCAAAGAGCTCGCTATTGTTTCAGGGAAAAAACTCCCTAATCAGGGGCCATACCACGAGAAGGTTTGGATTTGGAATTGATGGCTAACAACAACAGGGAAAAATTCTAGAATTTAACTCCCCTTGACAATTTACAAAAGATGTGTCATCAGTTTAGTTAATTTAAAAAACGTATTTAGGTAATTTTTTTAGGAAATTTTAGGTAATTTAATTTAGGCTGGGGGCTTTTTAACCGGAAGCTACAAAAAAATTACGTTATACAATTTTAACCGAAGACTGTAGGGTACTAGGGTAAAAAAAAAAATTTTCCAAGCCCTTAACGTTGCTTTTTTAAAACAAAAGCCCTTTTTTTTGGTTGTCCCCGCCTTTTTTGCTGTTTTAGTAACAAAAAAAAACAAAAGACCTTTAAATCGCTATTTTAAAGAGAGCCCTTTTTTGGGTAGGCCTTAGGCCTAAAGTCGTCGTCCTTTTGCTTTTTTTGGTAAAAAAAAAAATTTCCCAAAGCGCTTTTATCACTAGAATTGTGTTTGCGAGGGGCCAAATGTAGTAAACATTTCAGAAAAAACATGGACCAAAAAGGGTAAAAAAAAACGACCAAACGAAAATTTGAATCGGACCTTTCCCCCGAATTCGGACGTGCTACCACTCTGTCACAAGCACTGTGATATTGCAGCTATTGGCCTAGTAATGGATGTACGTAGGGAGATTTTTTATTGTTAATTTGTCCGTAGCCTACAGTTACCTGTACTTGAATTTGAAGCGTTGAATATGCTTGGTGCTGGCATTCTCCACACGTTAAAATCTGAAAGCCAAATATTTGGAACACGTCGAGCATGAGTGGGGGCCTATGGTGTTTCGGGGAGGCGCGCATGCGCGTTGCCACAGGTGCTGCAAATATAGTTTACGAAATTTTTTAGGTTAAGTCCGTCTTTAAAAGGAATTTAAGTTATTAAGTAAGTGTAAGTGTTTACCCAGGAAAAACAACTATGGCCTACGCAATTTTTTTTTGGGTTTTTCACGTCAAAGAAATGGGTTTCATAAAAATTTTAAATTTAGGTGATCCGCCATTTTTTTTTTTAAATACCCCAAATTCTCCATATGCGGGGAATGCTCAATTTAAAACCTCGAGATATTGATATGCTGAATATGCTCACAAACCTTTTTACGGAACGCCAACATACATATCAACAGTTTGGGAATGGGTAAAACACGCAAATAGCATATTGAACAACTTACGGACGTCCCCAAATGCCATTTAATAAATAAATACATGCATACTACTTTGGGTTTACGCCTAGCAGAAAAAAGGGGATAAGAGTTTAAAAAAATCTGGTTAAAAAAATTTGCCCCAAGTGAGGTTGGGAGTCAGCAACACCCTTTGTTAGGGATAAAAACAAAAAAACCGATTTTTTGGACTTTTTCAAGTTTGGAAATTTTAGCCCGGCCCTAGTCTAGATTTCAAAATAATTAAAGCTCTAGTACCTTACACAAACAAAATATTTAATTAGCGACAGTCGCTAAAATTTGACACATTTGATCTTAAATAAAATAAGCACCATGAAAATTTGAGTCATGAGTTTTGAAAAAATAACATCAGTGTTGCCAACACCTATAACTTAAATTTAAAGAAAAGTTTAAATTTTAAAATTAAAAAGAAGGCGAAATGTTGTTATGGGCCCGGTGTCGAGTGTCGACAGGATTTTTTCCAAGGGGGGTGGAGGGAGGGGGGGCAAGACAAAATAAGTCAAACTACCTATTCGCGGCGGGGGGAAAAGGGGGGAGGGTGAGCATACCTCGCAAGTTTAGATGGTAGATAATTTTAGATAATTTTATTCTTATATAAGAAAATTTTTTAAAAAATTTAATTTTTTAAATCCCAAGGAGATGTCGAAGAGTTATGTACCTAAACCACCCAAACACATTTGAATTGTCGTTTTTTTTTTTTCCCCGTTTGGTTGGTATTGGTATTTTAAAATAGGATATAATTAAACTAAAAAATTGTGAGTTTTTTTTATTATCCCCCAAATTTGGCCACCCCCCCCCCCCAAAAAAAAAAAAAACATTGAAACATTTAACCCATAGATACTACTGCAGTTAATACCCAGGACAAAGGTGGGGGGGGCCCAATTGCAAAATAATACGGGTGTGCTGAGAAAAGGCCCAGTTCGCCCAATGGTTATTTTGACGAAGGCGAAAAAAATTCTATTTTTTAACGCCAATAAAACTTTCAAAAATTTTTTTTTAAATTATGGAAGAAACTTAAAAGCTCAAACATCGCATTTTGTAAAGATAGCCTATAGTGTGTCTTTAAAAAATTTTAAAAATAAGGGGTTGGACGCGCTGCCCTGAAATTAACCACTTTTCCCGGGGTACTCAACCAATGACTCGCCACTGTTTAAAAAACAATTTTGGCCTTTTTCCTGTTTAGTAGGCAAAGGGCGCCCTGATACGTTAAAAAATGGGGGAGACGTGACGGGGGTTCAATCCCTGGTCGGGAAGATTTTGTATTTTTCGATTGTTTTTTTTTGAAGTGTAGTCTTTTATCTGAAACATATGGGGTTTGTCAACAACAGGTACCTACTTGTAGATTTGAAATGACTGGGGCTCAGCGCTAAGCGCTCGACTCTATTGGTGAGGTCTCGGGTTCGAATTCCGTGAGACCGCAATCCGACTAAATTTTTTTTGCCGAGGTTTTCCTCATCGTTAAAGCGAATGTAAGGATCGAGCCCTTTTAAAAATACCCCTTTGGACATCCTTCACGTTTGTCCTATCCGCAAATCCCTTCCTATAGTTAGTCGCCTAATAAGGGCCCACCCCCGGTTAAATCTGATTTATACCTACAGGGGGCAATTACAGTAATTTAAAAAAATTTTAATACTTCTAGAGAACAAAAACTTTTTGCTTATTTATTACCTACCGGTAGGGGCCTTTTCGTTTTTTACAAAAAATTGTGCTGGAAAATTTTCTTTTTTTGTGACCTAAAATGAATTTTTTTCATAAAATATTGCAAAAACAAAAATAAATACACAATATTTTTGGCTTCCCGGTTTTGTGGATAGAGGCTGCTTCCAATGCAGAAGGCCCCGGGTTGTTTCCCACTTTGGGGCAAAATTTTTTAAATCCATAATGGGGACTAAATTTCTCAGTTTTTTGATGGGGAAGTGTAAACTGTAAACAGTGATATGGGCGTCCTAAAACGGGCACATACTAATAAATTCTAAGGGGGTTCCAATTAGTCTTGTTGATTCTGGCGCTGTACGCGGGTTAAAAATGGTATCTAATTATTTGGTATTCCACTTAAATATGACGGGAGTACTATTATTTGGGTTTTTGATCGTCGTCGATGGGTTGGCTTGTCGCTTTAAATGTAAAATCCCCCCCCTGAAAATTTGTATGTGATGAAGGGGATCTAAAAACAAATATTTTTTACTTATATGTTTGGTACCCCGCATCAAAAAACTAGTAAAAAAAACAGCAAACCCTTAAAATTCAAAATAAGAATCTAAAAAAAAGGGGGAAACTCTCTTCCCCTTCCCCATTAGCCCTTAAAAAATTCCTATTTGAGTAGTGGGGGACAGTAACCCCAAACGACCAAGCCAATCCTGAGCGAAAGCAAACCCAAACGTATTAAATTCATAAACGGCAGTGGCCCGTAAAGATGGCAAAATATAATTTTCAACGATTAATTTAAACGTATAAACCGGAATACAAAGTTCCTTTAAATTTTATTTTGTCAATTAATTAAAGTAATAGTTCATGCAAAATTTTATTTTGCCAAGCTTTCCAAAAATGTGTTAAAGGGAACTGTACTTTTGATTAAAAATGGCAATTTTGGAACGGAAGATGAGCTTGGCCCTGTTTTAGATCCCCATTATAGAGGTTTGGCTGTTTTTTAAAGTTTTTTTTTTGCGTGGGATCCATTATGTTTCAAATTCACTGCAAAATTTTTTTTGTTAAAAATAGAATAAGATAATTTTTAAAAAAATAGTATTAATTTCTATGTAATACGATGTAAATATCTCGTGCCCCAGAGAATTGATTTTTTTTACGCATTGTAGGTGATTTTTTGTCAATTTCTATAGTTTCTTTTTTTTACATTTTGAAATAGTATATTTTTATATTTTTATTGACAGTGGTCAAAAACCAGTAGGTACCACGGGGATCCGGTACTAACAATAAAAATTAAGTTTACAAAAAGAAAAATTTTCAGGAAAAACTATATTACAACAGGATGAAAAATTTAAAATTTTGAATATTTTGGTACTGATGATGCAAAAAAAGACGGAATGCTTTTAAAAAAAGAGGGGGAAAAATTTTTTTCAATTTGAAAGGGGGATAAAAAACCCGTAAAAGGTAAAAAATTTAAAAACCTTTTTTTGGAAGCCTCCAGCTATCTTTTTTAACTTTTCTTTCAAAAGGCCCAAAAAACCCCAAAATCTGCTTGCTGTATAAAGGGGCCCGACGTGTTGAAGGAATTAAAAAAGAAACCCTTCTTGAACGCGTTCTTTCTTTGTGAACTTTTTAGTGAACTTACTCCTTTTTAAATGAATGAACTTGAAATTTTAAAAATTTTTTTTCGAAAAAAGAAATTTTCAGTTTTAGAAAGTTCTTTTTAAGTTCTTTCCGTGCGTCGAGCAGCCATCGACTCCCGTGTCGACGTTTATTTTTCCTCGTGTTTCCTTCATTTTTCGCCGCCTTAATAAAAAAGTGATTTTTTTTAAAAAGAACTTTAAAAAAACTTAGTTCTATTTTATACAAACTTTAACTTTCAAAAATTTTTTGGGTTTTAAAAAAACGAAAATTTTTTAAAAATTCATTATTTGAGGTATGAACTGAACTTTTAAAAAGTTCATTTTAAAAAAAAACTGCCCCAACTGGGGCCAGTGTGTGAGCACCGCGACTTGGGTGCGGCACCCTAACGGGGGACCAATGATTAGTTTATTTAAAGCAATATGACAAAACTATCATTCGCTATTTTAATATTTGGTGGAATGATTGGGCGTTCCTGAAAGGGTTTTTTTTCTGAATGGTTTCTCTTCTAAAAAATTTTTCTTTTTATAAAATAAACTGTTCTAAATACCGTATTTACTCTATCCCGGTCGCACTATTTTATACATATGTGGGAATTGAGGTATGGTAGACAAATTCCTGAAATTCTGTTTAAAAAAACCAATAATATTTTGTGAGATAGGACCAAAAGCTTACCTTTTAAAATGATGTGGTGCTGTATTTCTTGAAAAATGGAGACATAAAAAGTATGTACAAAAAAACAGAAAAAAAACGAGACTTTCGACACGAGGTCTTTTTCCTCAAAAGCAAGAGAGAAAGGAGTGGCCAAAGACTGCACCTAAAATCATAATGGCAGCAAAAAGAAACTAGGTCAGAGAATATGTTAAAATTTTTAGGCCTGTTTGGTGGGTTGGCTGTGACAGGTAGGGGGAAAAGGGCAAAACCCGTGGCGACATGCAGCATCACACAACCTGGCTTTTTAACAAGGCTACACAAACCCGAGTGGTTTAAAACACTTCCTGCCCGCTGAAAAAAAGGGGAGTTCAGAAGATGGGAGCTAGCTCATCGTGGATTAACAAATCCAGACTGCACCCAACCCAACATTGCTAGGCTCCTCCCCTACCTGTTTCAGCCCCACACACCACCCGCGCCTTGTAAATTTAAAGATTTCTTTGACTAGTTTTTTGCCCTATTTCCTTTCTCTCTTGAGTGAACAAGACCCGTGTTTAAACTCTATGTTTTTCTTGTTTTTTAATATTTATGCCTCATTTATCAAAAAATTCAGCGCCACCATCACTTTTCGAAGGGAACTGTTGGATCCATCTCACACCAATACATACACTCCCCGCCGATTTTAAAAATTTTACACAATTTTAAAATTTTTATTTCTTTATTTAATTTATTTTTAGTTACTAAAATTTAAAATACATATTGCAGATAAGATTTATTACTATTGTAATTTGTAATTTCTGTAGGGCATCAATGACAAAAAAGGGGGTTTCATATTTTTTTATTGGCCTCAAAAAAATTTGTGATGTGGGTATACCCTAAAAAAAAAAGTAAAAAGGGGAATTTTAAGGTCAATTTACAGTCGACACAGTTATTCTGTAATTGTAATTTTTCTGTTGACAAAAAAAATTTTCACTTTATATTCTTTTTACAAAAAATCAACTGCTACTATTCTTTAGGTTCATGGGGAAGATAAAAAAAGGCTTGTCTAATCAACCCCCCAATGTTAAGCCCTCTTCCAGTTCCCCGTGCCCTTTTATTTTTTTGGTCAACGGGCCTTGCCTTTTGGAATAAGAATCACGGTTCCCGATAGATCGCCCAAGTGAAGCAGCCGGGCCCCTGGGGGGTACTTGAATGGGTGACCCTTGGGAACACCATTGCTGTTGGCAAAGGGGGGGAAGCAGACGCCAAATTACCCCCGATAGGAAACTTCTCGCGCTATCACCCCTTTGCCGCTCTGCCGGGGAAAAATATCAGAACAAATTTCAGGATTGGATAAAAATTAAAACAAACAAAAAATTTAGGGTTTAAATTCCACTGTTTTTATGATGTTTCATTCATAAGAGTAGTAGGGCCTACTTTGAATATAATGAAGGAAATTTTCAATTTGTCTTAAAAAAGGGTTTTAAAGGGGCATTTTGTTGTGTCGCGTGTTTAACCTTTCGTGAGTGAGGTGACGTTTCGGAAAACCCCTTGGATTCCCCTTTCAGGACGACGCTTGTTGAAAGTGCTTTACTCGTTGCCTCTCTCGTTTTGGGACGTGTTCGAATGCTTGACTAATGGCTTGGGCTGGTCACGGTGCGTCCGCTGCTACCTTGTGGTTGTTTCACCCCCTTGTTGTGACGTCTCGGGTGGGGCAACGGGTAAAAAGCACTTTTAAAAAGCATCGTCCTGAAGATGGGAAACCCCCGTGGTTCCGATTTCGAAACCCTCGAAATCACACAAAGTAAATTTAAACACCACGGGCAAAATAGCATTTTTTACCATTTTAATATATTCAGCCCGGAAAATTTTAAATGTTTATAAATTTGTACTAGACCCCTAGTTTTAAAATTTTTCGGTAATTTACCCTCTTTTGCGTTTACCAACTCACATCACTAACAAAATATATAAAAGCAAGATAATCACCCTTTCTAGCTATATGACTCCATCACACAAATCTTTTTTTTTTTTTAAAAAATTTTTTGGATAGATTTTTTATACCCCTCTCCTCCCCAATTTTGGGGATCCATAAGATAATATTAAAATAACGGGGGAATCCTATGAAAGCATCACTAAGATTAAAACAACAGATTTTTTCGAACTTCTGTACAAAAAATACCTGCCTCATAAAGGGCCCCGGAGTTTTTAAAATTTTTTTAAAATACAAAAATATTTTAAAAAATTAGAACTATATGGTTAGTTTGGGAAATATTTATTATGTCTTCTGATCGCTGGCAGCTAGTCTTTGACGTCAAGTATTTTGACTTTACCAACATCGATGGGGTTTGGGTTGGTGCAGTCGTGACTCCGACTCAGCCACTCAGACTTGTCTTTGTCGGCCCCACGCATCCCAACCGAATTGTTTTCCTACACAAAGGGAAAAGAAATCGTTAATACAAAAACGTTAGAGTACATAGGGCAGGGTTGCCACCAAGTCAATTTTTTTATCCTTGAAAGAAACTTAAAAAAACCTGAGAAATCTTGAAAACAGTTATTTGATTAGCATATTATAAAGGGAAAGGAATGTTACAAATTTTCGGTTCATGCCAAAATAGTTATCCAGCCTGATTTTCGAGAATCTAGTCAACTTACGTGCAGGGGAAAGCATAAGAATCGGAATTTTATTTGAATATTTTTTAACGTTTTTTTTACTACCATAACTACCACTTGCGGGAAATGTTATGCAGTCATTATGTTTATTTTACTATACCGATTTATTTACTGTCTCATTTCTTTTTTTAGCTGAATTTAAAAAAAAAAGTATTTAATTAATATATTTTTAAAGACGTAGAAAATCCTAAAATTTGCCAAAACCTGTTATTTTGAGGGGCACTCTAAAAAACCCCGGGAAAAGGGTAAAATCCCTTTAAAGTGGCAAACCCCGCTATAGGGGTTTTCAGGTTAGATTACAAAGGAAGCGGAATAGAAAAAAACATCAAAATTGAAAAATGGGACGAAACATAACTAACTAAATTGAGGGCTGGGGTATGACTTCATTCAATTTTCGAATACACAAAAAAATTTTAACATGGGATCGATATGTGAATGTCTGTAATTTTTTTTTTTTTTTTTTTTTTTGAGTGGTTTATTTTTTATAATTTGTGGACAAAATAGGGTGATAAGTATCCCATAAAAAATATTTGACGATTTTTTCGAGAACCAATCAGTTTTTGACCCCGGGTCTCACTAAAAACCAGCAGGTTTTTTTAATTTAGAAACCCTACCCGGACCCCCCCAAAATTACAAAATTTAGCATTTTTTGTGTAAATTTCGATATGAAAACAAAAACGAATCGAAAACATTAATTCAATATCATATCGAAAAACGTTTTTGGCCCAGCTACAAAATTTGAAAATTTTTTATTTTGGGTACATAATAGGGAAAATTAATTTTTAAAAAACTAAAAAACTTCTAAGCGTCTACATTTAAAAAGTTTCTACTAGGGAAAAAGCTCAGTTGGGCGCGTTGTTTAGCGGGACCGGGACCACATGACCCGAGACGGGCATTCCCATAAGGCCCACCCCACATGTAGGGCCCAACTGGATATTGACATTTTACACTATATACTATTCCAACTCTTGCGTGTTCTTTTTCCGTCATGCTTTAAAATGTATCTTTGTATCTTCACTGCCTCCTTCATTTTTTCTTCAAATTTTTTTTAATAGATTACCAAAAAGTCTTTAACGTCTTTACCGATTTAGTGAAAATTTTAAAAACAGGAGTGAATGGGTCTTTTTAACCCCGCAAAAATTTTATAACGATCGAAACATTTTTTTTTTTATTTTTATTTATTTTTTATTTTTTTAACCAACGATCGGTTTTTGTTCAAAAACTAACAGAAAACCCGCCTAGGGGTATGACATGTGAAAAAAAATTTCAGTTCGATAGAGAAACGGTGCGCCCTGTATAAAAGCAGTAACAAAAAAAAAACAAAAAAAAACGGGGACATTCAGCCATAAGAGAAGTGGAGACGCCGCTACGCTCGCCAATCTAGAGATTTAAAGAAAATGAAAATAAATGGGGTAAAAAGGCAGTTTGAAAATTTGATTTTTTTCTCTTGTTGGTATTGAACTTTTAAATTTTCCTGCACAGTGCTGTCACTCCAACCTCAAGTCAGGTTTATGTAGAATACACACAAATATTTTTAATTTTATTATATTGAATATATTTTTAAATACTATCTAGGTCCCAAGGCTACAGGGTTTTTTAAGCATGCTATTTTTAAGGACATGTAGTTTTTTGTTTTTAAGAAAAATTTGTCGTAAAAGTTCACCCGACTGGGAGTCGAGGTTTTGAATCCCAGAATTTTTCATGTTTAAAAAAAAAATTTTTCATATTTTTCATGAAAATATTTCAAGACCATAGTTTTTTTAAAAATTTTCTATCACTACCCTAAGAGACTCACTTGGCGCCGCTATCAATTATTTTTTTGTACGGGAGGGGAAAAAAAAGGGGTTTTTTTCCCTAAAATTTTTTAAATAGGGATTAATAAGATATTGCCAATTGGTAATTATTTTCCTCTAAATGCCAATAATAGACATTCATTTAAGGAGCAGAAAAGGCCGAACAACTCTCACAA
The DNA here is from genome assembly GCA_024449915.1 of Sweltsa coloradensis. Lineage (NCBI taxonomy): Eukaryota > Metazoa > Arthropoda > Insecta > Plecoptera > Chloroperlidae > Sweltsa > Sweltsa coloradensis. Next base: position 173,353 of record JAMZAV010002281.1, on the reverse strand, counting down.
AAGCGGGCAACTAGAATCATACATATTTTTCCCCAATACTCTGAAGAATATTATGTGAATTTTTTTAAAGCAAAGAGCCCGTTTTTGTGCACGACGTTTCAAAACAGGGGCCGATGTCTATTTTTCATTTTCCCGAAGGCATGTTTTAATGGTATAGGTAGGGTACCCATTGCCCCGTTAAAAACGGGACAGTCCCGTTTTTGGGGAAACCTTCCCGGTGTCCGACAACTGTTCACGGGACGTGTTTTGTCCCTTTTTTTGAAAAATACCCTTACCGTTTTTACTTTGTAGGGGCCGTCGCTGAAAATTTAAGTACTTTCGCGTATTCTGTATACCTTTTCGCGGCCTTGATTTGCACGAAAATGAATGGTTATCAGCAGGCGAGTTAGGGGGGGGGGTGGGGTTGGTGAGGGCATCAGTTACACGAATTGTCCCGAGCCCAACAAAGTGCTGTGGTTTGCAGCCGAAGAACATGATACGCAAAATCTTTTCCCGTTCGTCGATCTCGATCGAGGCCAGCGATCGGGATGCCGAAAGTAAGTGTAAGTTAAGACGCTATAAAAAACGAGTTTTTGTTCCTAAAAAAAGGGGTTTGGGTGACAAAGTGGAATGCGTGGAGGAAATAAATAAAAAAAAAAATTAGTTGTTTGCAACCCACTTCGCCGAAATTTCGATTTTTAAATTATATAGCAGAAATTTAAAATGTGGGGAAGCTAATTTTGATTTAAAAAATATTTTTACTTATAACTCACTTTTAGAGAGGGTTTTTTTTCGTTTGGTACGCGGAGTGTGAAAAATCCCGCCGCCTGAATTTTGTTTTCAATGACGTGTTAAGAAGGATTTCCTTACCTTGTTAAAACGAGACTGATAAGACAAAGTTTTTTGTACGATTGCAAAGCAAGATTTTTATAGTAATTATCCATTAAGGTAATCCCCGATTTGCCATTTTCAGTAAAACATGAAAAAAAATAATTTTAGTAGGTGAAATTTTTTTTCCCCTTTTGGCAAAAAAGCCCCCCGGCGGTGGGGTTTGCCCCAGCCCCCAGCTACAACCACCGGGAAAATTTTATCCCCTTTTTAGTTTGAAAATATGGACACCCTAGCTATAGGCCTATCAAAAAAAATATCATACGATCGCAGAATTTTATTGCAGTTTTTGAACGCTAAATTTCCAATATAAAATGAAGATGATACATGGGCCGTTTCGCACCCCCTAAACTTTAGGTTTGTTACAGGGGTTTTGGTTTCCCCCTGGGGTCACAATATTTTTTTAATTTTTTTTGGATTGGTGCTTAAATTGATCAATTTATGATCAAATAAAGGCTATTTAAAAATTTTCTAGAAAAATATTTTTTTGGGAAAAAATTTAATTTTTTACGATTTGGTGAAACACATTTTTTAGATTATTTTATACAGCAAGCCTATAACAATATAGCACACTTTCTAAAGAATGTGAAATATCAATTTAAAAAAAAAAAATGTTTTTGAGAAGAATCTCATTTGGTAAAAAACGGGGGCTAAGGGAAACGGTGTGTTGATTCGACATGGAATGACCCGTCTGTGAAAAAGTGGCAATGCTGCATGACGTCAAGCCGAGGCCACGAGCGATTGACCAATGGTAATAAAAGGAGCGAACTTCAAAAAGTAATTTTGGCCATGCCCACAGTACCAAACTGTAGTGTTTGTGTAAACACATTACATTTACATTGTGTTTACTTTGGCGTACTAACATCGCTTGAGAACAGTTGACAGTACTGTCTAACACAACATGATATAGAATAGTTGAACGATCAACAGATGAAACAAATTCATATGATAACCAAAGTTTTGTGTGATAACCTGTAGCAAAACACTGATCAGAGCCCATGCATGGTATTTTCTGGAAGTAGGAGCTATTCCTATGCCTACAGTATTTGGTAGGCCTACTTATCTATGAATTTGTGTACGACAAAATGTTTAACTAACTGCCAGAAAATATTTATGCTTCGAAGGCTAGATTGAATCCTGATGCACTTTTTTATATATAATTTTGGGCCCTTTAAAAGGGCCAAATTGCAACCTTTTCCCCCCCCCAAACCCGAAAATTAAGTAAAATTAAGCCTCCTCTTATAAAGCTTTGATTATTTACAATTTGTTAGGCATGTACATACTATTATTCATGAGTTTCTTAATACTAATATCTTATCTTCTTATTAGTAAACTTGAATTTGTTTTAGCTGAAAAGACAAATAGGTACACGGGCCCCCATATTGTTTTGTAAAAGAAATGACAATATGTCCCTAATAAAATTGAAATTGAAATTACCTGTCTAGCGTTATCCGTATACTTGGGATTTATTTTGAGTTTCACAGCAGCGTGCTCAGCCTGAGAGACATTGACCAGGGGAAGAGATTTGGCTCCACCAGAAACCTTCTTCGTTTTAGCAAGGCCGGAAGACGGCAGTGCTGAACTGGCGGAGTCCATGTGTCTCTTCAGGGGCCGATTACAGTCCACCAACGGTTTATGCTGTGCAGACCTGAATGGTGGACATATCAAAAGTGATCTACCTTCCGTCTTTCGGCACGAGCAACCATCTTGCCAAGGTTTGCCTTCGGAAAGAAAACCGAACACCCAGATTGTTCCCGACTGTTTTCACATCGACTTCTTCCTCGTTCTCCCAAAGCTTCACCAATCTCCTAATCAGTTCCATTCGGCCATTGAAGCAGTAGTTGCAAACCTGCGATGCAAGAGTGGCTAACCTCTCCACCTGTGCAAGTAGCGCAGAATGTCTCTCCGCAAGTGATAGAGTTGAAGACCTGGTTGCCTGGTCTTTTACGTCGATCACAACAGGAGTTGATACGTTTTTATTCCCTTTACAAAAGGATTTGTATGGTTTTTTTATTTCCCTTTACAACAGGAGTTGATACGTCTTTTACTTCCTTTACAACAGGAGTTGATACGTCTTTTACTTCCTTTACAACAGGAGTTGATACGTCTTTTACTTCCTTTTACAACGGGAGTTGAACATTTTATTTCCTTAAAACAGGATTGAATTCTTTATTCCTTAACAACAGGAGTTGATACGTCTTCCATCAGTATCACACTCTTGACAGGCAAAGTCCGTTCCACTCTCCGCGTTCTTTTCGCGTAAAACCTCTTGCTCCATCGATCTAGACAAAGTCCGGCATCAAACAGATCCATCTTGAGATGACGACGGACACACAACAAGTGGCTACACGGTAACCCAATAGATTTGAAAAAAGAACATTCACACGATTCAGCAGAGACAGTCAATTTCCCCACTGAATTATTAAAAATGAAAGCACCTTCTTCAGTTTCTATAGGCAGTTTGTAAACTTTGTCTATTAAAAGATACTGTTGATAAAAGATCTGAAAAGCAAAATCAGTTAAAAGATCCTTGTATTGTTGGACGTGGGGGTCAAATTCACACGCCTGCGCTGGTACCTTGCACAGCAAGTTAGTCGAGTTTAGGGACCTCTCATTTCTCTGTTTTTCTAACTCACTGAATAGTTCGTCCACAAACTGTTTCAACGATTTATACTTAACAAGTTTAGTGCTTAGCCGTCTATTTAACGATGCAACACGGTTGCTCATCGAATTCAGAAAGTCCCCGGTTTCATTTGAGAAACACAATACCCAATCTTCCCGAATCGAGTGCCAATTCTTATTGTAGTATTTCATCACTTGCACCGGTAGCCTCTCCATCATGTGCACGTATAGCTCTGTGTAAGCGGCCACAGACTTACTTTGCATGATACTTTGGATGCATTCTTTCGCCAACACTTCCTCTGCGGGCGTGATATTCAACGCGTTGCAGGTGACTTCCCTTTTGAACACTTGCATGGCGTTGAATTGAACAAATAAAGCTGCTAAAATGCCCCTGGGAAAACGCCTTGGACCGTCCCGGCCCGATCCACGCAGGTTCGGCCTTTAATTTTTACAAAAACGTGAACGATCCCGGTTTCCCCCTTAAATTGTGGCCGTTGCTCGTTCCGTGGTGCCCAACGAGTCTATGACGACGAACATGTAAACCTTTGCGCGTGTTCCGGGAAGCCTGTACGTCCTGTCGACGAAGAGCGTTTCTGGGAACAAACCGTACCCGTTTTTCATGGTCGGTCGGAAGAAAGGCCGCTGAACCGGCTCTCCCCCGTCAGACTTCCACCCGACACCCCGCCCCCTAGAACCAACACGCTCAGTGGAAGCATTTTGATGAGAGGGGATAAAGGGAAGGTTTCCCCGCCGTGTTGATCACATTTTTTCAGCACCAAATTTTTCCTGGATCACTTTTCCTGTTTATCACTCTTCAGCACCACTTTGCCTGGATCACCCGCCGTGTTGATCACATCTTTCAGCACCACTTTGCCTGGATTACCGCCGGGTGTTGGCTTCAACTTCCTCGCCGACTTTTTATACTTAGATTCTAGTTTCAAGGTTTCCGGAAAAACAAAAATATTTTTAATTTTTAAACACACTTAAAAGTACAATAGGGAATATTCCACTTTATATTTAATTTATTTTAATTTTTATTCAGTCAATGTCACTGCACTTTTTTTTATTAAAAAAATGTTTTTTGTAAATTTTAAAAAAGAAGTAAATTGGCCCCCAGTTTGCGCGCCAAAAACGAGCGTGCGCCATCTTTTGGCGGTACTACGTAAATGGTTTAGTCAAGGCCCAATTGGAAACTAAATGACGTATATTTGACATATTTTTAAACAGCGGCGGTGCCGCCCACCGCTCAACATAAACAACTCCACAGAGATGTACATTTCACCCTCTTTTTTTTTTTTTTTGTATGTGCAGGCGATTTCGCGAGTCATTTGTGATAAAGAATAACGAGCATTTTGTCTTGAATTTTTGCAAAGCCTAGGACTATCATGGTATTCTTTATCTACAATAGGCTTTTAATTGTCATCAAAGTAAGGTTTTTGTGCGGGATGTGTGCAGAACATGAAGTGCAGGGCCCAGGGTTGGCAAGTAAGCCTAGGGGTTTCAAGGGGTAATTTGTATTCACTCCAAGCCTATATCCCACAGGAACGATTGGGCCAGACTGTTGTATATAAAAAAATTTTTTCGTCTAGGCCCAGACCCAGGACTGTTTCAGTTTGATTTTTTATTGCAATGTCAATTTTCTGTTTTTGGTAGGGGGGTTTAAATGTAAAAAGTCCCCCATCGTTTAATTACTGTAGGACGCTAGGCGTGCTTTGTTTTAAAACACCGCGTTTTATGTATATCTCGATCCCATAAATACATTCCAACATCTTTGGTCTGGGGAGTTATCCCGACGGGTTGGATCAAACAGTTTGACGTCACAGCGTTTTTTCCGTTTAAAAAATGCTGCTTTTAAACGGTATAAATCACGGTTTTTATTTTTTGGAAAAACAAAATAATATTTTTAATCGGGGCGAAAAAACTTTTTCTAAAAAAATCTATGTACGATTGGCGGGAAATGGAAATTCCCCATGGCATTGCATGAAATGAAATGTATCAACTGCTAAAATAAAATAAAAAGTAGGTAGCCTAGGCCTATGCATTTTTCCCAATTTGAATCATTTCCTTGATATGGAAAACACCGAATCAGGGCATATTGAAATGTTTTTTATAATTAAACGAGGGAGCGGAGCGACCCCAGGTCCCATTTAACTCGTACGGCTTAATTCGTGATTCTGTCTGTCTGCTGTACGTCGAAAATCAGCCCAACCCCTAACAGATTGGGCTGAAATTTAAAAAAGACATCCAGTACAGTTTACTGAGAACTGTAACAAAATCAGCTAGATCCATTTCGATTAATCCTACAAAATTTAAAAAAAATGTGTTTTTTAAAATACGAAGATTTTTTTGTAGCAGCTAGCGGGACATATCTACGTGGCTTGAGGGCCCATGGTAAGCATTTTTGTCTACCCCCGGAGGATTGGGGTTCGAACCCATTAGCTCGAAATTTTTTTTTATTTTACACCCACATTTTATTTGGAGGGGGGTTTAAAGGGAAATAAAAAAATTTGGTGATTTTTTTACTTGGAAAATTGTTAATGTTTCACGCTAACAGTTTGAATACGTTTTGCATTTTTAAAAGCTCAATTAATAACTAGGGAAAAATGGGAAAGCCTTAGTCGTTGTTCAAAGAGTGAGTGAGCCATTTTTGTTGAGTACCCGGTATCATTCCCCATCGGGGGTAGATCCCTTTGGTATAGGGGAGGAAAGGGGATGTTCCCGGGTTCCAAACTTGGCCCCTCCTCACCGTTTAACAACGACTTTGGCGTTTCCCTAGTTAAACGGGGAGCGGGCGAGGGCCCATTCAACCGAACGGATTATTCTGTGATTTTGTCTGTCGTCGTACGTCGAAAATCACCGAACCCTGAACAGATTGGGCTGAAAAATTTTTAAAAGACATCCAGGACGAGTTATGAGAACTGCTAACAAAATCAGCTAGATCCATTTTGGGTTTAACCTAAAATAAATAAAAATGTGATTTTAAAAATATCGATAGCATTTTTTTAGAGCAGTACGGGACAAAATCACGGGTTGCATGGCCTATTGGGAAGCATTTAGACTACCGCACGGAGGGTTGGGGTTAGAACCCGTTTGCTCGAACTTTTTTTTATTTTGACACTCACATTATATTTTGGGGGTGTTTTAAAGGGGGGGGGAAAAAAAAAGGTGATTTTGTTTTATCTTGGGAAAATTTTTTTTAAAGTTTTCACGCTAATACGTTTTGAAACGATTGCATTTCAAATGTTAATTTATATAACTAGGGAAAGCCTAAGCGTTTTTAAAAAGAGTGAGTGAGCCATGTGTGAGTACCCCTTCATTCCCCAAATGGGTAGATCCTTTGGTATAGGGGAGGAAAGGGATGTTCCCCGGGGATCAACACTTGGCTCACTCACTCACTGTTTTCAACGACTTTGGGGTTTCCCTAGTATAAATTGCTTTTACTCTCTTAGGGCCAGAGTTCAATGTTACTTAAAATTTTTTGCAAGTTATCCCCTAATAAAAAAATTAGAAGGCTTTTCCCTTGGGGGTTTTCCAAAGTGTAACAAGTTACCTGCAGTTAAATTTACTACCCTTTAATAGACATTGAACACTGGGCATTAGGCAAAAGAGCATTGCAAAACCCTTTACTTTCTTGCCCTAAACATTCTTACAGCTCCAAGCATTTATATTCTTTAATTAAATCAATCTAAAATGTTAGAAAAACATCCACATTCACACAGTTAATGCTAGAGTACACACAGCACCAGTGGTGAAGCGTCGATGTAGGTAATGAGACAGTGTCTACCCTACCAAAAAAAATTAAGAAAATTAACAGTCTAGTTACGGTTTTACAACTTAAACTGGTTTAATTAAATGTTAGCGGCTAAGCAATGAACGAACTAGGGATGGTACGTGTAAATGTGTACACATCACGAGGCGTGTACACGTTTACTAATTATCCTTCATCAGTAAACAATTTTTATTTTATGCTATTTTTATACAAAACGCAATTTGTATTAATTCATAGTTCATTCATATGCGCAAGTAGTCTCCAATTTAAACAACGCTCTCGTCGTTACCTTGATAGCATTGAGTCATCATAAACTTTTTGCCAATTTGGGGTGAATGGGTAACCCCCCCCTTTTAAAAAAATTTTCCGGAGCCCATTTAAGATCGAGGGATTTTTCCCAAACCGTTTTTAGACTAAATTGCCCATGCGGGGCTTTCCCGCGGGGCCTGCCCGCTGGCAAGGAAATGGTACCACTATATTTCACATACTGACGTTGCTGACATGTTTCCCGCAGATACTCAGTTTCCACCAAAGTAGCTGTATGTGTTCGAATCGAAGACGAAAGGCCTCGACTGTCTGCAGTAGAGACTCGGGCGTCGTTGAATCGGTCCGCATTTCATTGTTGTGTTTTCTTCTGGTGTGGTGTTCAATCATGGCTACTACGGGTTGAGATTTAAACGTAAGAAGTCATTCGTGTGGAATTACTTTGATAAAAAAAAAGTAAAAGTGACTTAGTGGAGTGGAGTGCATGAAGTGCGGAAAGAGTTTGCAATGGAAATCATCTACCGGATGGATCCTTAGTAAAACATCTAAAGGGAAGCTGACGACCCTCAGCCAGTAAAATAATCACAAAAAACTAAAAAACTTTGGATTCATTTGGAATCACGTCAGGTCCGCTCTGCAATGCATCACGGCAATTGGAAGTAACACTGGTTTCAGGTACCTACTTTAGCTTTCAGTGAGCCTAGAAATTGGAAACCTGTGTCATACGAGTCAATTAAAAAATGATTGAAGAACAAAAGCAAGAAATCAAAGTGTTACTGGATCCTTACAAGATCAGATGGCAGAACATCGGTCTCAAACGAGGCCTCTTTAAGTCGGGACAGGCACAACAATAATTTCCTACTTTACTATTAAGACTCCCCTGGAAAATGCTTTATCAAGATCACGTAATCTTTCGCACAACAAAATTTTTTTTTACAGGGAGGCCTACACACAAAACCCCAGCTGGGTTTTGCATCAAGAGATCTATTTTTGGAGGCAGGGGAAAAAAGAGTGCTTATCCAGTCTTGCCATTCTCGCTAGGAAATTCTTTAGCACGTCGGCAACATCTGTTGCAAGCGAGAGATTTTTCTCTGCTGCTGGCTTTGTTGTAAGAAACCAGAGAACTAGATTTCTCCCAGAGACGTCATCTGCGCTGCTTTTCGTCAACCAAAATATGTCACATGGAAATACCGGTACATACAAGTAACACGTCTGCATCTTTGGATCTACCCACTAACTGTTTGTTAATTTGTTCAAGGTTCCCTTTCACGAGTTCTGAGAGTACGTACTGCGAAGGTCACGTCGAGAGAGAGAGCTCAGAGTCTATCTTCTCCCCATCCCTCGCTCCCTGAACTCACAATAAACCGGCTTCAGATACAACCAAGCCAAAATATTATAGAATGGCTTTGAAACCTGGCTCTATTAAAAACCATTTTTTTTCTGATCGAGCATACGGCAAATATTGCCTCATCAAAATAATTTCAAACTTCAGTTTGCCCTAGCACACCATTAAATGTAGGTAATTGTGTTTTTGTGACATTAATTTGAACTTGTGTTCTAGAAGCTGACTGTATAAAAAAAAAAAAAAAAAACACTAATAAATAATAATGAAATTTTTAATTGTAGTATCATTGGCTTTTGGCAGTGGCCCAAAGTTTAGCTAATAGAAGGGCAATGTGATGAAAGTGATTATTTTTACTGACATGGGCATAATGGTATTTATAAATTTGTATGACTGCAGTATAGTATTTTTACATATACTATTTTGTAAAATTATTAAAATTTTAAAACTTTTGTAAATACTTGTGTAAAACTAAAATGGATAACGGTGAAAACTGAAAACTGTTGAAAACTGTAACTATTGTTATTTGTTATTGTCCAAAATAAATTGAAATTGAAAAATTGAGAGAAAGCTAAAGAGTTTTTTTTTAAATTGAAGAGATACGCTAGCTAAGATATGCGAGTAAGATATGCTTGAGCTAAGATACGCTTGAGCTAAGATAAGCTTGAGCTAAAGATATGCTTGAGCTAAGATACGCTTGAGCTAAGATATGCTTGTACTAAGATACGCTTGAGCTACGATACACTTGAGCTAAGATATGCTTGAGCTACCTTAAACAGTAAATATAAGCATAGGCCTAGAGTATTAATTTTATCCCAAGCCTAAAAAATACAAACCTCAAGGCAAGAGGGTGGTTGTGTTGGTTGATCATGGTTTTGACAACCAGGCTCTGTCTGTCGTCACTCAACATGCAGTAGATGTACGCCTGACAGCCTTGCTTGAACGTGCTGAAACAAACCATACGGGTCGGCAAGCGTTCAAGACACAATCGCAACACCTGGTTTGTTGCCTCTGACCCAGCTAACATACGTAGGCAAAACAGAAATTTGGAAGGTTTACTTTCATCCATAACTTCATGTTGGATGAGCTGTTTAATACGTGCTTTGGGTGATGGTGAGAACCGGCGAATGAGCTTGGTTTAAAGAAGATCATATTTACCTATGCTTGGGGGCTTGACGATGATGTCGCGTACGGTACCGCCATGCGGCATATCGTTGTTTGAGGGCGCTCGCTGCGTGATTAAATTTAGTACAACCCTGCGAGATCCCTGCTAAATCAAATTGATTGACTAGCGCAAACCACAGAACAGGATCATTCGTCCAAAACGGCGGTACTTTCACACTAATTCTAGCGACTGAATCAGGGGCTGTATTTTTGGATGGAGCCATGTTCCGTTTGATAGTATGAAACAAGATTTTGCCGAGCAACACGAAAAATAAATAAATAAATAAACTGAACTTCCATCAGAAACTTTTGAAATGTTCATTGTCCTACCTCGTTGATAGATCACGTCGGGGTCACCACTGTGGAAGTCATAATAAGTAGGCTATATTTCAGAAAGATAAATTATTACATTCATTGAGTTTCACATGATTTGTAGAAAGTAGTTACAGAAAACCTTCACTAGGGTGTTAGTAGTAGACCTACATCTATGTTTTAACTCTTCCAAACCCAGCAGTCTGGTGGAATGACACAACCTTTTGTCCACATCAACAATTCTATCACCATGGTAACTAGGGTTGTACGGGTACCCGGGCACCCGCCCGTTGATAATAGCCCGGGTAATGAAATGAGTTGTCGGCTACTCGTTTGACTGTTTTTCGTCTCAAATTCTCTTTAATTGACGCCGTTGCCGGTCAGGCTTTTACTCGTCAGCGCGCAGCGCCGGCAGTAAGTGATTCGTCATTAATACACGCTCGAATTTCGTATGTCGAGCTCGAGTGAGTGACGTCACCGCGCGCAAAACTATTCATCGTAATCGGCCGATAAGTGACTGGCAGAGATATTTATGCATACCGACAATATCAGTTCCTTCTGAAAGTGCGTTTTCAACAGCTGGACATAAAAAACGAGCATCTCTGGCGCCCTAGACCGCCAACATGAGAACGTGTGTATTAAAAGTGATGGACCTGTCAATTTAAAGTAAATAATTGACTAACTTCACCTTTTTCCTTTTTTTTTTGTAATCGTAAAAAAATCATACAATTTCGTAATTTTGGGTACTTGACGGTTAGATCGACGGTTACCCGTAGAGGCATTTTTACCAATTTGCATAAGCACTAATAATAACTAGCTAATAGTAGAAAGTCACAGCCTCCTAGATAAGTCAAATGTCAGGTGTCCAATAACAGATAAAGTAGGTCACTACAGCCCTATGTAGGCCTACAGCCGTGGACATAATTAAATCAAGAGGTCTGGCAGATACCTCTTTAGCCGATATCAGCAGGTCGTTTTAAACCGGTTCCCACTCGAACACCGAAGTTAAGCAGAATCAGGCATGGTCAGGGGTAGAGTGGGTGACCGCTCTGCCGTGAAACTCACGTATACCGCTGGTTAGAGCAGATGGAGGGTTCGAGAGCTAGTGTTTTGGAGCTAGTGTAACGGCTTCATTCTCCTCAACGTCTGCTCGGCAGTCCGGGTTAGTGGAGGAACCTATATGACTGTCAAAGTTACACCGTCCTTTCGGATGGGACGTTAGGCAGTTGGTCCCCTTGGTACATTTCGAAAGGAGTAGGCTATGTGCCGGTACCGGATTTCCCCTCCTCCCTTCTGTTTATACTTCATCCTCATCTATCACCCCACTCATCGTCTCGAATAGCCAAAGTGCATTAATATGACATGTTAAGCAATATCCAATCAATCTAGCCATCATCCCGTGGTCAACTCTCTATGCACGTGATTTGTATCGCCTTGTGAACTGCATTATTGATCGATGGTTTTTAGCAGTTTATTAGACACCCCACTTGATTTTTACACTGCCTCCTAGATGTTCGTCGTGGCTCCTCGTTCCCTGCCTGTTCACGCAACAAGTTTTGATTGTTGAAGACAATTCGCACTTTTTGCCCACAGCGCTAGTTACCGTCCCCAAGAGCTGTCTTTTGTTTTCGTTGTTTACATACGATCTGCATATAATTCAAATGTCAACATGCCAGAGTTGAGCTGTATTTTTCTTCATAATAAGCAATGGTGTGTGCAAGAAGTTGTAAGATACCGGGATGCCATTATCTAAAACAAGTAGGCCTTTCTTTGCATGAACTACCGGGAAATAAGGAAATTGTGTCACCCAGCCCCCCCCCCCCAGACTCCCCCTTAGCACGCGCTACTGCTTGATGGAGAGTAATATTGTTTAGCTCGTGGCTTGGTCAAGACTAGAGCCCGAGTAGGCTACCTAAACCTATTGATTTTTAATATGATTAGGATTAGGAGGCATAGGCCCTATAAATAAAATAACATGCTTATTAGCCCTTGCCTTATATTATCAAACAACAAAGTTATCAATATCTACTTTTTGTTTAATTACCAGCATAATATAACTAGACAAATTTGTATATTACTATATTCTGCAAACCTTGACAAGTGATGTACGTATACAAAATACGATCTAAAACATTCAATTTAGTTGGATTCATCAGTAAAATACATGGAAGATGACATTTAATGTAATAACAACATCAAAACAAAAGAAAGCTCTTGGGGACGGTAACTAGCGCTTTGGACAACAATTAACACTGTGCGCGTGGACAGGCAGGTAACGAGGAGCCACGACGAACATCTAGGAGGCAGTGGATTTTTATATACTAATAGTTGGTAGTATCTAGAAGGCAGATACAATGAAAAAAACTTTTTATAAAAACAAAAAGCTGAAACAAAATGTGGTTAGCAACCGCTGGTTGACAGTTCAGATAGAATTAATTGAAATAAATTGGAAACAAACGCAAAGGTAAGAACTAAGGCCTAGTCTTAATGCTATGCCTAGGCATTGATATCTCTCTATATCTCTTTACGTTTCATAAGCCTATATTACTTCTAGACTTGATAGCTCGTCTGGTGAATAGCGAGTTTTCTTTGGCGGTAGCATCCATGTTTTTTATTTATGTCGATCAATGCAGTTCCCAGGGCGATAAAAATCACGTGCACAGAGAGTTTACCACACAATGTTGGCAAAGAGGTATCTTTTAGTAGGGCTGTGAAGGGGTACCCGCTCGTTTATAATAACCCGGGTAATGAAATGAGTCGTCAGGTACTCGTTTGACCGTTTTTCGTCTCAAATTCCGCTCATTTAACGTTGCCGCGGGTCAGTCTTGCACTCGTTCGTGCGCAGCGGCGGCAGTAAGTGATTCGTCATTAATACGCGCTCGTATTTCGTTTGTCGAGCTCCGGTGAGTGACGTCACCAACACGCTGCGTGCGCACCCCTATTCATCGTAATCGCCGATAGTGACTGGCGGAGATATTTATGCATTCCGGCAACATCAGTTCCTAATGAATGTGCATTTTCAACAGCTAAACATTAGAAACGAGCATCTCTGGCGCCCGAGACCGTGTTGAAAGAGATGACCTGTCAATATAAAGTAGAAAGGCCTAATTGACTAAATTTTTTTTTTTTTTTTAAGTAGAAAGGCCTAATTGACTAAATTTTTTTTTTTTTTTTTTGTAACCGTAAGATCGACGGGTACCCGGGGAGGCATTTTGACAAATTTGCACAGCCCTATCTTCTAGACCCCTTGATTAAATTATGTCCCCGGGTGTAGGCCCTACCTAGGTAGGGGAAACACTTACTGTGTACGCCTCTCTGACACTCGAGTCCTCTCCCTGAGTTTCTGCCCCCCGTGGATGCACGAGAACTTGACATAGTAATACTTGAGGTTGCTGTTGCTCCCCCTCACTCGGTCCGGCACTCGTTTCTCCGCCACTTTCAACGTCCGAGTGTCCCGGACCCAGTACTCGGTGCTCGTTGCCTTCTTGTAAGCCTCGAGTCTCTGGAGTAGGTCGTCGAGAGAGGAAAACCTGTCGCCGATTTGAATCGTAGCCTCCACCGTCTCGGCAACGAGCTCGTCTTGCGGTTCCATCTTCTTCTAGGCCCCCCTACATGATGGAATATAAAATCAGTTGAAACAAAAGCTACGGATGGGCAAGAACAGTCAGTTTGGGTAATCTACGACGATAAAATTGATATTGATAATAGGCTTAGGCATACATCAATAATTTTTTCATTTACATTAATTTATTGTAGCCTACCTATAGGCTACTTGTTGATGTGTTGTACCGGTATTGGAAGCAAATAGGTGAAATAGCTGGTAGGCTACTTATTTTTTTGGTAGTGAGAGTAATTAGATAAAAGAATTGCCAACTGGCACAGTTTGGAATGGCACATATATGGTTTTCCATCTTCTAGGCCAGTTGCTGGTCACAGTCCCCTCGACCTCCAATAGAAGGTACCTAGGTAGGTTATTGCCTTCATTTACGGTACATAGTTTTAATTTGTTTTTAATACCTAACACTAGGAAGCTTCGCAAACGCTTTTTCTAGTCGCGTTGATGGATGAGCTTTTTTGTAAGTTTTTAGTTTGCGTGGGGTCTCTTTACTTTTGCAAGAGCTTTTTGGAACGCATTGTAGGTGATTGTTGTCAAGTTTCTATTGTTACTTGTTAATTGTTATTATGTAGGCCTACCTCAAAAAACTCATATTAAAACCTTTATTCTATGGATTCTGGCTAACTTTTTCAACTTTTTCTTTCATAAAGCAATACATAACCATTACCTTAATGTACATGTAAAATATGAACGTTGAAGCTAGCCCCACCCGTTTGGTCAGAATCGGCCCAAATGTCACGAAAATATTGCACTAAAAATCGGAAAAAATCGTAAAAGTATGATATTCATGAGAAATATTTCTTTGATTGTACCCAAAAACAATACACCTCTAAGTTCAGAGATTTCGACGGTCCCCTCCAATTTTCATCAAGATCGGATATGCCGTGTGCCTGGTAGAGAGCGAACAAACGGAAAAAAAAAAAAAAAAAAAAAACATTGGAGCTTAATTTTTTGAGGGGTCAATGAAATTAAAGTCTTCGCTTTGCTCATCCAACAAGCCTACCGGAACTGCTGAATACCAGGGATGTGCAAACGTCCCAGCTCGTTTTTTGACCCCCTGTCCCGAAGACTTTTTAAAAAGCACTCATATGTCCCCAAATTTACATACGTGCTAATTATGTCTTGACCGTGAAACTACGTACACCGACGTCGATCTCTCTTGTGCTCCCCTCCCTGCCGCTCAGTTCTTGGAGTTTTCTCTCTCACTCGGTCTGTAGCCCTACGCTATTGAGTTGGTGACTTAATGCCTCCAGCAGGTTATTAGGCTTTTATTATTTCTTAAATCAGCACGATTAAAATCTGTAGGTGGGTAATCTGTAGGTAGGATTGAAAACCAATAAAATATACAAGCCTATATTTGAAAAAAGACTACCTACTACGTCGTCCTCAAAAATGTTAGTTTCCGGGACTGAGGCCAAATGGCAACACCTTCTTCCAGTGGAATAGTTGGGGGGTGATGCTTGAGGAGCTTGGAACCAGGGTTGGCAAAAAGCCGGCTTTTATTTGTTAATTGTCCAGGGCAGTGGCTAAAACTGGTTTTAACTGGCTAAATACTAGCAAAACTCGGGAACTAGGCCTACATAGGCCATACTCAATCTATCATCAGTTTTTAGAACTAGATCATTGTAATAGACTTCTGGTATTCTATAGCCTTGTTCATGTTGCAATACTGTTCCATCCATTTAGATCTATGCAACTACAATTCAGAAGTTAAATAGTTACCGTCTCGGTAGTCTAAGGTGCCTACCTGGAATGTTGGAGACTCGGGTTCGAACACCGATCGGAATGTTGTTTTTTACTTCTGAATTGTATTAAATAGGCCTATCTATTAACAATTCCACCTACGGGAGTGTTTACTGACTAACCAAATCGAGAAATTAAGTATTTTTAAAGTAGGAAATTCATCTCTTACATTAAATAAAACAAACTAAGTTTAGGCCTAATAATTGTCATTCAAAAAGGTTATACAATTGACATCAGCACAGCTTGTTTACATGTGCCCCTTGTGCGCCCCGCCCTGGGGGACTTGTACAAATACAATTTATTGTAGGTATTTTATTGTAAAACTAAATAAGTATAACTTGTTAAATTCTTTTGGGGATACATTTAGTAAGAATGTATAAGTAGGCTGAAACTGATTTTCACAATTTGAATTAAAAAAATGTGTTTCTGAGTTTCTGACTATAAAGTTTTTGACTGACTGAAAAAAGTGTTTACATGTGCGGATGTGCCCCCCTCTCCCTCAGTGGCGTTTCCTGGCATCAAATTCAGGTGGGGCAAGTAGATTTAATTCATGTTTTTTGCACACACATTTTTCTCAGAGAACTTCCAGGACCAACCTTTCGATTTGCCTACCAATGCTATTGACAAATGCTAAATCATTAATGTAGAAAATACGAATAATTATTATCAGGAGAATAAATTTAACTTCACAAATATAGTGAATTCAAAAGTCGTAAAAGTACTCCGTCGTTCAAAGTAGTTCAAAATAACTTTTCAATAAAGTTTGACTTTAAATCAGTTAGGGTACAACATTTGAGTTTACATGTAAAATAGATGAAGAAGATCGTTCCAATAACTACATTAAAGTGATATTTTTGACATGCCGTCGATTACGCAAAGTATTTGCGCCGAATTTGCCCGCCCGTCAGTGTTTTACACGGGATGGGGCTAGGTCCAATTTGCCCCTCTTGGAACCGTACGCGGCGCGATCCGCTCGGTGTGGGCGGAGCTACACGTGCATGCTGAGGCATAGGACGACTAGGGCTAGCCAGCGCTAGCCCCTAGGAACGCTTCACGTGGATGCGGCGGCCGGTGCTGCTACGTAACGATATTTTTCAACTACTCTTGACTCTAATTCTATTGTTGATGCGGAAATTGAATATGATTTTAACTTCATAAATAATTCAAGCAATTTTAAATATTTTTTACTATTTTATTCTTTTGTGCCGTGCTAGAAATTGTTGGTGGGGCTCAGCCCTACCTGCCCCTATGCAGGAAACGCCACTGCTCTCCCTTGTAATTTCTGTGTGTTCGACGAGCAGGGGCCAAACTACTTGCCTGATTTTGACGAAATTTCACAGGTCAATCTCAAGGACCAATAGGCTAGACAAAACAACAAAAAATTTGCAGGAATCCAACATAGAAAATTAAACAATTAAAAAAATTACGAGTCTAGGTATACTTTATTTTTTTTAAACTTAAAGTTTGCTTTGAGAAAAAATATCCTTTTCACCAAATGTTACCACTAGGCCTATGAATGTTGACAAATGAGAAAAATTTCAGAATTATCTTGTCCTTCCAACTAACAAAAAATTATATAATTACGGGTACTGCAAAAAATCATGTTTTGCAGAGCTTTACTAGGCCTAAATTGGAATTGTTTTGATGAGCATAAAAGATGGATGCAGAAAACTGGCGCCAAAATGGGGTGGGATTACTGGGGGATTTAACATATGGATTTGCGTAAGTCCGCCATTTTTTACTAGACACAACTTTGAGCTGGTAAATCTTTGTGCATGAGGGGGTCAATTGTTATTTTTCCTGTTAATGTTACCAGGCAATTGTGCATCGACCTTTAGACCTACCTAGTGTGTGTCTGAATTAGGGCCTATGGTCCAAGTCCAGGTCTCGGTCCAAGTCCAACTCAATGTTAACGTCCTACAGTGTTGCCAATGCAGCGGTTTTGCCGCTAGATCTAGCGTTTTTGAAAGATGAAAAGTGGTGAAAATATAAAATTGAGACTAGCGGTGGCACTTAGCGGTTTAAAACTTTCAAAACAGTGGTAAACTTTACATACATTTATTTATTTATTACATTTTTACCAAAATTCTTGTGTTAAATGCATTGTTGTTGTAATGCTACTATTTCAAATATTTTACGAAAATGTAATTTATTGTTGTTTCTGCATCTATGTAATTAGATTTATTTAGTTGTCCTCCTTTGTAAATCAGTTTTTATAACTGAATAGGATAGACGTTAAATAAATAAATAAAAATAAAATAAATAAATAAATAAATCCGCTAAAAATCCACAAAATGTGTGTTAAAATTCTGCAATTTAAGCGAAAAAAAGCAGATACCCAGACTTATTTTACTTGTTTGATTTATAATTTTAAATCATAATCCACGTCCATTACTTTGTTATATTAAATGTTTTATTTGATGTGAGTCTTTGATTCACTTTGTGGATCCACTTTGTATGGAAGGTTTTATAATGTTCTTTATGCAATTTCATCAAAGTTAGCGGTGCAGACCTGGAATTTGGCGGTATTTTAAGGTGCTACTAGCGGCCGTTGTGCTGGGGGTATTGGCAACACTGACGTCCTATACTAGCCTACAGCAGAGCTACCTGCCAGGTAAAGTAAATACAACCTAAAGTTTGGGCTAGGTGTGCATTCGAGAGTCCCTTGAAAAGTGTTTGGGTAATAAAAACTATGTAGGTATTGGTACATCTAGCCTTGGTAGGCCTAGGTAATAACAATCAAATACGTATCCAACAAAACTTAGCCTAAATGTTTAGTACGGTACCGGTACCGTCGAATGCAAAAATGCATTTCTTTGTTGTTTCGCTCATTGTCGCTGTCAGCCATTTTGAACCGGACCTAAAACGAGAGCACACTTTTGATAGCTTTGTCCATTTGCCGACTTCGACTCAAAATTGACCAAGACTTAGGACGTTTCTTGGTCTCATTACAGGGTTGGTCATATTACTTATATTACTTGGTCTTATTAGTTATTACCTACTTGATCTTGGTCTCGTTGAAAATATCACACTCGTTCTCATTCTTATTACTAAAACATGGCGACCTCGGGAGATGATAGATATATAACACTTCCAAATCACGCAGAGTAGGCCTAGGTAACCAAATAAAGTTAGGCATATTAAATGTAGGTAATTAATAATACTACAGTAAATAGCCTAGAGTAGGCCTACAGAATCAAATTTAGTATGGAAACGGTACCCTATAACCACCTATAACACGACGTCAATTACGTCCGCCATGATCAAGACCTGAATCGAGTGTACACTTTCGAAACTTAGGTATTCTTATTACTTGATTTCGATTCTGAAGTCTTGATCGTGTGCGTGACTATTCGGAGCTTCTTGTGATGTCACGGGTGATTGATGACGTAGTTTGTGACGTATGACGTAACTCGAGACCAAGACCTTAGGTTTTTCGCTATTCAGAAACGTCCTAAGACTTTTCAGACAGTAAGCCTAATTCATGCACCATGACAGATAATTAGTAGGCCTACCGGTAGGCCTACCTTAACTACGATGTTAGACGTGGACTTGAATTTGGACCTAGACTTTGAATAATAGGTAGGCCTACTTCTGTATCGGTACTTGGCAGGTCCCAACTTTTATACACTAACAGAAAGGATTTCGGGTGCGCTCTTTTCGAAAATATCCTAGAACTAGCGCGGGCACTGTAGCCAGCGGAAAGTTCGCTAACGTAACGAAAGTAGTTTTGTAACGGAAAGGATTTCGGGTGCGTATGTTTTCATTGAAAAAAAAATGTTGGGACCCGCCAAGTACAGAAGTGCCGAATAATATTCAGACACACCCCTAGACCCCAACTGTAGGATTAGCTAGAGGTCAAAGCATAGGGCTACGGTAGCTAGGGGCCTAGGCCTAGGGCCTAGGCTATATTTTCTTTGAATCCAAACTCTACTATTATACTAGGATTTGAACCTCATTTTATTGGGTCATAGGCCCTAGGCCTACATACCTAGGGCCTAGTAGGGCCTAGCCCTATGGTCTACTCTCCTAACCTGTTGCGACACCTTAGAGGGGGCTTTACATAGGAAAGGTCTAGCCTAGGCCTAGCCCTAGTTAAAAGGATGTGCGTACCTAGAGCTAAGCCTAGGCTAGGGCCTAGACCTAACCCCCTAGTCTTGTCAATTTCTTTACACCTAGGTCTAGGCCTACCTGTTCAGACAGAGATGACAAGTAGGCTGGCCTAGAACCATACTAGGCCTAGGCGTACAACAATTAACGAGATTATAACGAAGGGCCTAGTTATCCCGGCAGCCGGGACTAGGGCCTAACCCCACTGCTCTTGGCAACAACACGATTTCACTTTCAGTGACGCTAAAGTGAGTAAAATGCTCTTGATTTAAAATTATCTTAAAAACATATACATTATAATCTGATTAACTACTGTACCTGTATTGAAACATTTCAATTCTCAATAATAGGCCCCTACACGTAAAGATTCAAGCTTGTCAACCATTTGTCAACAAGCACAAGTAGGCCTACGTGAAGTACGCGCCCGTCTCAGAACGGAACTATCAGTTTCATGATTGCAACTGTGCAAAAATACCTTTTGAGTTTTGTGGTGTTTCGGCGGGTAAACTTGAAAAAACAAAAAGTCACAAAATAGGTACTACTATTTCCTGTATGTTGACACACATGTGTTTTGGCATACCGAATACTTAAGTTTTTACGTAGGTACATTTTGATGTTGAACACGTCAAGATGAACGCGATCCGTTCCGATGTTGGTATCATGTGGTGGGGGGATACGCGGATATTTAAAAGTGATTTTGTGCAACAGGTTTGACAATTAATTAAAGGCCTACTGATGCCTACTGATACCGACCACATAAACCTAGGCCATGAATATCATTATCAATGACTTCCGATCAGTTGGCTTTCAGGTGTGTAATATGGTCTAGGTTCTAAGTCCGATTTTGAAAGTGGGGGAGTCACTATTGCCTGGGCTGCTCCAATTTGAATAGCGATTTCTTGCGAATGGGGAGGGGTGCAAAAATCAAAAGTAGTTTGTAAAAAGGTGCATAAATGGTGCAAAAATATGGGCTTGGTTTTAAGGGTACTTGTGTAGTTGGTGTGACCCAACTTTTCAATACCGTTTTTTTCAACTAAAATCAACATAAACACTCACCATTGATGAAATAAGTCAAGAACAACTCATTGTGTACTATTTTATTACATTCCAGTACCAAAAATCTAAAATAGAATCATCACGTTTTTGGTGTAACAGTAACAAAAAAAACTTCAAAACCTTTAACGTCGCTATTTTAAACGAAAGTACTTTTCCATTAAAAGTCATTTTTGTTTTAAATTGTAGGTTGATAAAAAAAAACATTTTTGAAAAGTTGGGTCACACCAACTACACTAGTACCGTTTTAAGTCCGATTTCGAAAGTGGGGGAGCCACTATTAACTTGGCTCCCCAATTTGAAATGCGAAATGTTCCGAAATGGTGGGGGTTAGAAATAAAGGATGAGAAGTAAGGAGAAAAGATACCGACCCAATTGGAGAACAGTAGGAACTACGAAAACAACAACAATAATCGTCCTCACAGGAATCTAATTCTGATGACAATGAATATTGTATTTATTTATTTATTTATTTATTTTTTATTTATTGGCTCATTCATAACATTCAAGTTACTTGCTACTTGCGTCCTCTATTATAGTGGACATTAACTTCCAAAATATCCAGGTAAAAGAAAGTTTTTTCAATTTAACCAATTTTTTTCGAGCATTAAAAATAAATACTATTTTTTTCCCCATCCTGATTGGACAAGAAGTGCCTAAATAAGAGAAAATCCAAAATACACATCTGCAAAAAAAAGGCTAAAAATGGGGGAATTTTGGGTTTTCCCGGAAAAGTAATATTTCTAGTATTGCTACCATTTGAGATACAAAAAATGTAAGATATATGCAAAAATTCAGAAAAAAATCTTGTTTTAGGAATGTACATCAAATTTACATATTATCTTAAAATGAAGCTTTAATTCAAAATCCTAAATTTCCCAAAATTCCTTAAAAAACACGAAAAAAATATTTGAAAAATACAAAAAAAATCATTAAAATAAATTTGTATTTTGAAATAATTGATTAAAATAACCTAATTTTGAAAAATTTAATCTGGTAGTGTGTATAGTGGTGGGTTGTTACTTTGACAGTGCATACGATCATAATTATTTTGTAATATTTGTTATTAAAATTGTTATATTAAATTCACTGTAAAGTATTTATTTATCATTATATACACTTAAAGTATACCTATTTTATGATTTTTCCAACTTTACCAGCCGATATCATCTCCTCCATATTATTTATTATTTTATTATGTTTTTATTATTTATTTTTATTTTAGATTATTAGTTATTTATTTACGTCTATCATAATATACAAAGGAGGACAACAAAATAAATGTAATTACATATGCATTATGAGTCTGCAATAGTGGTGATTTTTTTCTGGAACACTTCCTGAAGCCAGTTTTTATCAGATTGTTATCAAACTTTGCACATAGCTTATGGTCATGTAGTATATACAGTGTTGTATAGTGGTACATTTTTTTTAACAATCACAAACAAACTAAATAAATTAAATGTAGGGCCTACTTTTAAGATTTTGGATTTTCGAAAAATCATCAAAATTAATAAATTTCGGAATTTATTTGTGGGTAATGCTTAACAATGTTTAGTAATCATTTACCATAGAAGAGTGACCATATCCTTTCTTGACAATTATGCAAAATTGCATATCGATCGGATGAAAACTGGAAGCAGGAATAGTTCTAAAAAAGTTTCAAATAGGTATAGTTGACTGACTTGACTCTAGTAAAGTTTAATAAAATAATTTTTCGTGGGAAGCCAGTCCAGGGTGCAATTTATGCCCCTCTTTATAGGCCAAGCAACAAGGACCATTTGAGACGATATAGAACAAAAATTACGGACAAGTTGAATTTTTGCAAGTGACCTTAATAAAGGGAAAACATTCCCATAAATTGGGCTGGAGCGTTGGCCGCCATCTTGGAAAATATCTGCACAAAAGTGGGTGTTTTCGTTTATCTCCAAAATGGCGGAAGTTCAGCAGCAAAAATATTTCCCTTATAATTTTCTACAAAATGGTGTCTTCTCATATTTTCGGTAGCGACAGCGGTTACGCCACAAAATCATGGTTTGTTTGTTGCTCATTGGAGTAGGCCTACCCTACCAGCTGATTGCCTCATTTTCGCGACCAGTATCAAACAAAGACCAATATAAATCCGTGAGAAATAGATTGAAACACAAAAGAACGTTTGTACTGTATTCATGAATCATGATGAGTTGCCATTATGCCATTAGTATTTTAAAAAATAAGGTCTGCGAAAACGAATTTTGCATTTACCCGAAATTTGTTTTTTTATCAATTTGATGGTATTTCCTCAAAAATGCCGTATTTGACTGTCCATTATTAAGCAGTAAATTGTATTTGAGGAAAAAAAATCTTTCTACGCACATTGTATTTGCTAAACCCATCCCATTACAACCAAAGTTTTAATCCAATATGACTGCCAGTTCCTAATATTCACAAAATGAATACTACTCTTTTTTTACATTGTTCACGTTGTGTTTACATTATTTACTTTGATGTTGCGGATATTAAAAACTTTCAGCCATACTGGAGTAAAACTTTGGCTGTAATCGGATTGTTATTCAAGTTACACAAGCGTCCATCTGGTCCCATGAACATTTTCCGAGTTCATCGTTCAATGCGCCCAAGTCCTTCTTCCAGTTGAATCTCTTCCTGGGACAGGGTTTGTAACTCGCTAACTCCTACCTTGGCGTCTGGGAGGAAGACTTCACACCTGATGGCAGAGTGGTCAGACTTGACAGCTGCTGAGTCGAGGGAAATGTGTGTTGTTATATTCAGGTTGATAATGAAAACTTAGATCTAAAAACTTGTTGAGACAGTAGGGATGGGGAATAACTTGATGCAGGTTTAATTCACTGATGGAGTCAATAAATTACCTTGAAACACCACCGGATTCGAGTTTTTAATGACTGCAATGCTATTCAGTTAGAGCTTGATAATTTTGCCAATTGGTGTATAACATAGAGACTTTTCCTCAATGTTGATAAATGTAACAAGAAGAAGAATTCTGTACGTTATCGATACATCATTGAAGGGCTGCACTAAAATTTCTTGATTCCATCAGAGACCTAGGTGTACACTGTACTGTTGTCTTCTGATCTTTCTTTTAATGATCACCTTAGCGTTATAGGCATGCGTCATCCTGACATATCACAAAATTATTATTGTTAATTGGTGTACGTCATTAGATAATAAAATATGTTGACGACAATGAGTTTACTCCAGTGAAACTACCCGGTAGTTCCAAGATCTTACACCTTTAAAATTTATTATTATCATGTTGATGCACTTTTTGCACAAAGTTTTATCATAAGAGATCTAATAACTATCCATGTAACTCAATATTGAAATTTCCTACAACTAAAAGCCACTGTAAAGAGCGCAAGCTCAGTTTGGTGAATAAAGCAATTGAATTGAAAAAAATCTCGCTGTACCCTATGAGATATTCTCACTCTCTCTCCCTTAACTTCGCTGGGTGGTGGCAGTATACCTCCTCATAATTAAACCTCACCCCAACGGCATCGTATAAAACCCACCCCCCAACACTTACTTACTTTTTCGACCACTTTTCGATCTCTTATTTTCACCCGGGACATCTTGGAACTTTCGGATTTTGTTCAGAAAGTATATGCGCAATTGTCTCTACCAGACAACATTTATACATTTAGAAATACATGAACTACAAATTGTCTCTGTTATGACACATTCCCTGCCGGATACTAACACAAATTAATGTTATGCAAATATAGGTACTGTGATATATAGATATAAGTTTTATTTCCGATAAATGACAGTTAAAAATAGCACAACAGTAACAACCAAGGTACAGTGTTGTAATATTAGGCCATCACATCATTGTCACAAGACAATGATAATCATAAGGGTATTTGGAAAATAGGCTTTTTCAATATTTGTAACAACAAAAAGTATGAACAATATTAATTTGATAAACACTGAAAATAAATTACTCAATTATACAATTAAATAGATAAATACACTACTATTGCTAGTTAAATACTTCAATAATTTGATCTGTCAAAATTTTAATCATCACAAACTGTAATTTAATAACCTGTATCACAAAATTAGACTTTAAAATTCAATTATAAGTATTTAAATGTAAGAAATAAAAATGATTGTACTGATAAAATTCATCAATCGATTTAATAAGCTATTTTTAGTAACAACTATTTCAGCTTTTCTAAAAGGAATTCATGTTCATAGTTTTTTTTCAGTTTATTAGGAGTTTATTATACAATTTTGAGTTAATGTATAATGAACTGCATACATTTAGTTTTGTGTGACAGTCAATATTTTGAATATGTCTAGTATTATGGTTGTGAATGTTGTTATTTATTGTTAAGTAACTTTATTTGTATGTATTTGCATTATATAAATAAATAACTTACTATAGAATGTGAGGATTTTAAAGGTTTTTTAATTTGTTCTTCACAAAGCGGTTTGGCAAAATAATCACTTCTGTCTTAATTCTAGAATAATTCTGAATGCTTATTTTTATAAAGTGTAGATTTTGTTTGCATGAGATTAAAAATTTGAAGAATGTACTATAGGCTGTTTTAATATTTAAATATTTTTTATCATCATAGTATAATATAGTATATCATAGTTTATATATTTATCATAGTATAAATATTGTGTTTGCATACAAACTTGTGTACACTGAATCACCAGCTTAAGGTACCCTGGGACGGTGCCTGTGCCAAAACACAACACCGTAGTGCAGAAATCAAGTTGGAATAACATATTGATAATTCCAGGCAGGGACCTGAAAGCTTGATGACGTATAATCATATTCGACATGTTTTCAATCTTCTTATTCCTTTTTCTTTTTCTCTTCCTTCATCTCTCCTTCCATTTTCTCCCTGCACATTCTTGCTTCTTCCTCCTTCTATCCTTTTTTCTTTTCTTCCTTCTTCTCACCTTCATCCTTCTTCTCTCCCTTCTTATCACCTTCCTCCTTCTTCTCTCCTTTCTTATTATCTTCCTTCTTTTTGCCATCCTCCTTCTTATCTTCCTTCTTCTTCTCCTCTTCCTTTTCTCCTACCTTTTTCTCTTCATCCTTCTTTCTACGTATTATACCTTCTTTATCTTCTTCACCTTTCTTCTCATCCTTCTTCACTTCAACTTTCTTCTCACCTTCCTCCTTCTTTCTATTTTCAAATCGCTCTTCTTCCTCCTTCTTATCTCCCTTCCTCTTCTTATCTTCCTATCTTCCTTAATGCTCTCCTTCCTTTTATCTCATGCTCTTTTATTTCTTCTTTCTCTTCTTCTCCTCCTTCTATTCTATCTTCTTATCCTTCTTGTTGTATATGGAGTAGATGAGTTCCTTTTGTGGCCGATTCAGTGCCTTTGGTGCACGTAGAATACCGAATGTGGTGAGATGAATCTTAGTGGGATGCATGCTATTGCTGTTACATGACACCAATGTGGTGTAGGATGAAGTCTTAGTGAAGATGTTCTTTGGTTGTCCTAGACACCGAATGTGGTGTAGGATGAAGTCTTAGTGGGAGATGCAGTGCTATTGGTTGTCACAGTAGGAACACCGAATGTGGTGTAGGATGAAGTCTTAGTGGGAGATGCAGTGCTATTGGTTGTCACAGTAGGAACACCGAATGTGGTGTAGGATGAAGTCTTAGTGGGAGATGCAGTGCTATTGGTTGTAATAGTAGGAATGTTGTCAGTTGAGTAGGAAGAAGTCATCATTGGTGATGCAGTGCTATAGGTTGTAATAGTAGGAAGGGTGTCAGTTGAATAGGAAGAAGTCATCATTGGTGATGCAGTGCTATAGGTTGTAATAGTAGGAATGTTGTTAGTTGAGTAGGAAGAAGTTATTGAAGAAGATGCAACGTTAATGGTTGGTAAGAGAAGTTATTTCGTTCTTAGTGGTGGATGTTGTTCTTGGTGGGTATTCAGTGCTCATGTTTGGATGAATATGAAGCTCAACGTTGGAGACACCAGGGATTTCAGGTATATTCTGCATCCAGAACAACGAATAAGAGATAGCCGGGCATGATGGGTCTTTCTTAATCTCGGCCTCGAGCTTGATACAAGTTGACGTGGTCAGACTGTGCTTCGCTTTCATCGTTACGTTGACAATTCCCAGGGTAGAAGCGAAGTCCAGAGCTTCAAGGTAATAAGGATAACCGTTGACGTTGATAGTTGTCATCGGTGGCTGGGCGCAGACTTTGTTCTGCATGGGAAGAGGAACATCAGTCATTCAGAGTGTCATGATCTATCCTATGATCCTACACCTTCTGCCAGGCATGGGATTAGTGCCCTTTTTGAACTAAGAGATCAAACTAATCCAGTTGTAACGCCACAGAAAGAATAAACAATTTAACAAAATATTTCTATCTGGCAGTGAGTGATATGAGAGGATTTAAGTAATTACGCTGCAGTTTTAGTGAAACAGCTATGTGTGTGCTATCAACTGATTCGGATTCAACCTTAGATTAGCAATTTTGATGGTGCCGATCTTGATTTGTGTTGCGTATTATATTTAACGACGAAAGGTTTATAACCTTCTCAGAAGTAAGTTGCAAGTGTTTCTATTTGTGATTCTTGCTTGTAAACTATACTGCCCTGTAAAAGAAGGCCTTTACTACGCCAAGCTCTTTGCAATATTAATGAAAATATTTTTGACTTAATTTTGCGTTAGGCTCAGAGGGGTTGCACTTTCGTTCAGATTTATATGTTGATATCAACTATTTCTAATCATCTCTACCCTGCTATCATGTTTTTGGTCCATATTCAAGATATTTCATGAGATATTGCAGATAAGGTATATTTGTTTAGTATTCATGCATGCATGCTTATGTTTGCTGTAAACAGCATTGTAAATCCACCAAATCGGTGGTGAATCATTCCAAAATATTAAGGAAGAAAACCATACAAATTACTATGGAATAAAGCTTTAACTTGACATAGTATTGTCAGTAAAGGTCTTCTTGATAAGCAAAAGAATAAAAACTGTAGATGATGGTTTATTTCATAGTTGGTAAGACCTTCTTAGCATCCAGATACGACTTTCTTACTTAGTACAGATGTAAATAGGACCCCAACAATGACAGCAGACACAGCAGTGCTAACTCAAAAAAAAAAATATGTAGTTAAGACCTTCTTCTTTAGCAGGGAAGTATACCAGTCAAATATCTACTTTGGTCGTGATAACTTTTTCAGGGAACCTTCTAAATCTCCAAGTTAAGACCTGCCATTTAAACGGAATCAGACTTTTTATTGCTTTGACGTATAGTCTTCAAACATGGAATTCAAAGCACTAAAACTCATGTATAGAAAACGAATAATTTTATTGAGAATTCACGATATTATTTGTATACGTAACTAAAAAGGTAAATAAATTTGTATTTGAGACACTAAAGCCATACCTGAAACATTATCAAGGTAAAGTAAGTAATCTACAATGTAATATAGGCCATTTTAGATTAGTACGGTGCTCGAGTAACAATGTGGAATAAACAATTAGAAGAATAAAGCAGATACGAAATTCCCCAAAACCTCAATTTTTGCAAATTTTAGGATGAAGGAATTCGTGTTAAATCACAGTTACAAGATATAATTTTTAAAATGATAATTTAAGTGTAGTATTATGCTATAGCTTATAATATGATAAAAAATAATTTTTGGGGGTAATAGTAATAACCTATGATCAATTAACTTTCATGGACTTTTACGTCATCGACTTAAGATCTGTGATTAATTGATTATGAAAATATTTCTGATTGCCTTATGTTTTGTCAGTCGTTTACTCACCGCAACAGCTACTGGGCAACGCGTATCAAATTGAAAGAACTCCATCACTCTTCGGTATTGATCAGTCATGTGGGTGATGGACTTGCAACCGTCGACCTTGCCGCTGCCAGAGAAGGTCGACTCGTGGTTCGTGATAGTGTACGAGACCTGAAGAGGAACCAACATAATATTTCAAGTAATATCCTTCAGAATTGATTGATCTGATATTTCATTCAAATTATGATATTGATGATTAATGATATGATATGAAATGCTAGATGTAGAGCAGTTAAGTGACAGAGAACAACTTATTGTCTTGGTATACCAATTGTCATTGAACCATACCATATATTCATAATTTAACTATTTTTTCCATTATATTGTCATGTTCTGTATTAGGCAGGCAGGCCTAGACTTCTATATACCATAAACCACTCTTCGCACATCTCTGTAGAGATTTGGACTAACTGTAAAATTGTCTATTTGAAGAATGAATCTTATATTATCTTATCTGAATAGGAAGGACACGGTTGGGATGGTATGGATATATGAAACGAATGGGGGAAAATAGGATGCCAAAGAAAATGTGTGAAAGAAGGATTGAAGACGGAAGAAGAAGACGGGGTAGACAAAGGAAGAGATGTAAGGACATCATACCAGTAGATTTGGAGGCAAGAGGAGAGAGCTGGGAAGATGTCGAAGAGATACGAATGTGGGAAGATAAAAAGAAGTAGAAAAATTTTGTTGCTAAACCCAAGCTGACCCTGCCAGAAGCAGGAGACGGCGATGGATAATGATGATGATTAATGATTGAGTGAGAATTGCATGCAATGGGGCGGGAATATGAAACTGGTCAATTCTGTATTCAGAGACGAAATCGTGAGCGGCCCTGCATATACTCACATGCGCCTCTTTGAAGGCTCCGTACGAGACACAGCCTCCAGGCACCAGCGTGCAGTCTGCGTTCAAGGTCAGTTTAGGGGATTGAAACTTGAAAAGTGACTTTTTGTTACACGCAGCCAGAGTATGGACAACCAGCTTATAGCATCCCTGGAAAAATTAACATTCGGTTAAGCAATACCTTTAAAGGACATCACAACCCTAGGATTTCCCGGGAACGTAAATAATCTATTTTTTTCATGAATTATGCAGAAAACTAAAGAAGTCGCTATCTAGTAACAGTAAGTAACGACACACGATTTAATAATAATAATAATAATAGTGGATGCGCGCGCAGCTACTAATCGTGACGTTAACATGGCGCACCCTTCACGTCCTTGCAGACGGCCAAATATTTGACAAGCGCGGGAAAAACATTATCTCTGTAGCCGAAGATATAAGGTTTGTTCGTTTGTCCTGCTTCAACTAAAACACTTTACTCCAGGAGTAAATCGGTTAAACGGTGATGGGAGTAAAATCACAGTTACTACAATTGGACAAAAGAACGGTGTTGAGGCAGTTGAGATTGTTTTGGCTGCTCCTACTCCTACTTCAGTAGCTGGTGTAAAAACCTTACTCCAGTCTCACTTGTAGTAAGTTACAACTGGAGTAAACTGGACAAAAAAACGGTTGCAAGTTACACCCATCACAACTTACTCCTGGACAGAAAAACGGTGTTTTGCCTATATCTTACTCCTGGAGTAGTGATCTCAGGCCAAACGAACAAACCTATAGTGTTTAGACAAAAACAAAAAAGTACCACCGTGTTCGGTGGTCTATCTTCTACAAGCATGATCTCAAAGAACATTCTTGCTGAAAATAAAAGAAATTTTGATGCAAATGATGATGCAAAACACGGATTTATAGTGTATATTAGATGACCTCCAAAACAAATAAGATTTAAAAAATGTGACGATATTTAAACACCGGCATATATGCATGTAGAAAAATGCAAAAAATACTCCAATGAAGGTGTCTGATGATATACCATGCCTGGCGATGTGCCAACCCTATCAGGAAAATTCGTTTTTCTTGACACCTACCTACCCGCTAGAAGTAGCCAAAATCATGGAACTACTAAGCTCTAAGCACTCTTCTGGCCTGGATGGGGTCCCAGGCTCGCTACTTGCAAAATGTGGGAATCAAATTGCCCACCCTCTTGCCATTATCATCAACACATCATTCTCTACAGGCGTATTCCCAACCAAACTCAAAGTCGCCAAGGTTATCCCCCTATATAAAAAGAAAGGGGCCAAGAGTGACCCCAATAATTACACACCCATCTCCCTCATTTCGTCGTTCTCCAAAATATTCGAAAAACTCATGTTTAAACGGCTCTCCTCTTTCTTAACGCAACATAATGTTATCTCACCCACCCAGCATGGCTTCCAGAAAGGGAAATCAACTATCACTGCTATTTTTCAATTTCTCTCGGCACTGTATGCCTCCCTAGACGAAGGTGACCAGGCCATCGGTCTGTTTTATGATCTCAGCAAAGCGTTCGATACAGTAGACCACAGCATTTTACTTAACAAATTAGAAGCACTTGGAATTAGAGGAATCGCCAACGAGTGGGTAGCCTCATTTTTATCCGACTGCACACAAGTAGTAGAAATTCAAAGCATTAATAAGACCACTTTGTCCTCACACATATCACAACCTCAAACAATCCTAAGTGGAGTGCCCCTGGGGACAATCCTAGGCCCACCATTCTTCCTATTATACATCAATGATTTCCCAAATTACATCATTCATCATAGCCCAATGTGTAGACGACTCCAGCCACCTTATCACTGCCCCTAGAAACGGGCAGGGCCTTCTACAGTTAGACTAAAATGAGCAGGCAGCCATAATGGCCCACTACTGCGACCTCAATCTCTTAGCCCTCCAACCAACCAAGACCGTGTACTTGAACTTTCATTCCCCTTCTAATGCACCAGACTCCAGTCCTCTAATTCGCGTAAAGGAAAAAAATAATTCCTCGAGCCAGTACTGTTGAGTTTTAGGCCTCAGGCTCTCTGAGTCACTTGACTGGTCGATTCCCATCGACAAAGTTTGTGCCAAAATAAAAAGTGGTTGCTTCATGATAAGAAGGCTAAAAGGCATAGTCAACCCCCACACGCTAAAACTTGTTTATCGTGCCCACATTCACACCCATATTTTATATGGCCTTTTGTTTTGGGGTGCCTCCCCACATGCGGAACGGGTCTTTATCCTACAAAAACGAGCAGTACGAATCATCTGCGGTGCCTCCAGAGGGAAGTCATGCAGGAACATTTTCCTCATTCATCAAATTCTAACATTATCTTGCTCACTAATTCTGCAAGCTGCAATCTTTGTGCGCTTGAACCCTAGTCTTTTCCCAATAAACAACACTATACACTCTCATGCCACCCGTTCTGCTTCCAATATCCACGTTCCCAAACATAATACACAGCTTTACTCGAAGAGCCCCATCTACCTTTGTCTTACCATATACAACAAACTTCCTGCCCACCTCAAAGAATCCCCCTCACTTGACACATTCAAAGCTCAACTCAAAAAGTACCTTTTATGCAATAGCTTTTACTCTCTATATGAATTCTTATCAGTTAAACCTGGATCCAAATAACTTTCAGTTTATTCATATCTCTTGTAATCAACCTAACTTATATTGTTTGTGCTACATCTATTCTACTAGGCCTACATCATTTTGTATAATTTAAGTGTAAACCCATTGGTGATGTTTGTTTTATTTATATTTTATCCTTGGCTTCATTTTGTAGAAGCTATGTATCTGTTTTATTTTATTACTTAACTGACGAATCCCATATGTGTACTATGTATGTTTTAATTGGTAAATAAACTACTCTACTCAACTCTGCCTGGTGATATGCTGAAGAATACTTACGCAGGGTCCTCCCTGCAATGAAGATACCTGGTGATATGCTGAAGAATACTTACGCAGGGTCCTCCCTGCAATGAAGATGCCTGGTGATATGCTGAAGAATACTTACGCAGGGTCCTTTCCCCAATGAAGGTGCCTGGTGACCGGTTACCAGCACAGCCGTGGTCAAAACGAACATCAACAGGTTTTCCATGGTGAGTAGTAGACCACTAGACTGACTCTGAGCTTCTATTCTCATCCAATAGAAATTCCTGCCTCTTATTATTATTACGACATCAAACCTTCAAATGAGGGGTTTGACCAAATAAGTCGTTTAATGTTATTAGGAGCAATTTATCAACGAGAACAATATATTTGTTAACAGTTCGTTAATTTTAAATCCTTCCGTTTTAACATTTTGACCCTAATTAGTACAACAATAGGGGGTACTACAATATTTGGATAACTTCACGTTCTCATTATTTTAAATGACGTAACAAACGTTGAAATTGATATTTTGGTCATTTCATAATAATTATGTTGTTGTGGAACAAAAATGAGGAACAAATAGAACATCCTGGCTTTAGGTACTTTTGGAATATTTTAGTTAGTTAGTTAATGTTGTTTTAGGGCACTCAACAGTAGAGTTATCAGTGCCCATGTCAAGTGTATTGGAATCTTCCAAAATTTATTTTCTCATAATTGTGGATTACCAACATGTTTTCTTCCCTCCAAAGGGAGGGACGTAAGGGAAGACGCGGGGGATAATGGGAAGGAGTGAGGATGTTGGATAGGATGGGTTTAACTGGGTGAGAACGGAGGAGTGCTCGTTGCAGAGAGGGCCGGCAAGTATGGAGACGAAAAAAGTGAAGAAGAAAATAAATATGAGTAAGGCTGTGTGAATGAAGAAAGGTGTGATAAAAAGTTGCACGGGAGCTCTCTCTGCAACACGCACCCCAACCGGCCAGAGCTCGCCCTTAGTTTTGGGGAATACACTACTCCCCTACTCACAGGCCAAACCACGGGAAGGTAGCGAGCTGGACTTTGAAGGCCCTGGAATATTTTACATACTTTCCTGGCATAGTATGTGCCTACACATCATCACGCCTTTTTTTTACATACTTTCCTGGCATAGTATGTGCCTACACATCATCACGCCTTTTTATAACACTCGATTAAGAGGCTGTATGCGAACGCTCAGCGTCCACAGTGCAGTACTTTCGTACTTTTCGGATTACGTGAAGGGAAAGCAACATTTTCTTGTTTCGTTTTCACCTTCCCCTTCAGACAGACAACTAAATATTTATTTATCGTTTTCATTTTATACACAGATTGTTTGAACAACGGGGGCCCAAAATTTAAATTTAAACAATCTAAATACGGTGGAGTGGTATCACCTTCTTGAGTATGCACAAAAAATTAACTTGATCAATGGAAAAATATAGGCGGCCTGTAGAAATATTTGGTTGCCAAATGGTTTCCAAGTGGTCACCAACAGTTCACCAAGACTTGTTTTTGATCGCCAAGTGGTTACCAAGTGGTTACCAAGGGTCGCCACCGAAAATTTCAATAGAATATATGACAGCCAAGCGTTCACCAAAAGGCAGCCAACGAGTCACTTACTTTGCAATGCAGTATTTTGACACAAAAACGACCTGTTGGCGACCATTTGGCTTCTTGTGGCGATCACTGGCGATCACTTGGTGAACTACTTGGCAACCATTTGGCAACCAATTATTTCTACTAGGCGGAGCACATTTTAGGCTCGAATCTTGAGTATCCATGCTAATCCTTTTATATTTTAGAACTTCGTTTAGTCATATACAATGTTAAATATGCTACCAAAGTACGCATTGCCTGATGAAATCGAATAAATTAGGCTTGGGTGTTTTTGGCCTTGGTGTCTACTGTCTATTATACAACCACTTAAAACCTTAACAATTGATGATAAAGAGTTATTATCATCTAATTATATAGTAGGTACATATAAGTTTCAATAGTACAACTACGCCTCTTCAGAATGACAACCATTCATCAACAAAATGACGCAAACGGTATGGTTGACATGACCGCAAACATGATTGTGCTTTCTACCGTATGTTCTATGGACAATTGCATTTATGCCATTCAATAAAATTTCTCATAACAACATTTTAACACATAACAACATAAAATGAGATATGTTAAAAAACGTAAACCTAATTTGACTTTCAATGAAATGAATATTCTTCAAGACCTGAAGAAGGATGAAACAATTATTATATTGCCTGCAGATAAATGTAAAGCTATCGTTATCATGGATAAAACTAATTATGTGGACAAATTTAGCTCAATACTAAAAAATGAATCACTGTATCAAGTTATGTAGAAAAATCCTACATCTGCATATGAAACACAAGTATATCACATGCTCAAGAATATGAAAAAAGCATTGAATTTAAGGTAAGCTCTCATTTAACACCACATTTCTCCAAAAACCCACATGCTTATGGCTTGCCGAAGGTACATAAGGAGGCTTACCATTAAGGCCAATTGTGAGTTCAATGGGATCATCTTTTTGTCTTTTATCTAAATTTCTTTTAAATATCTTAAAACCTCTCAGTCATAACATTAAATCAGCTGTATTAAATTCAACGGAGCTTGTAGATCAGTTGAGAGAAGTTCCAGTAGTGACAAGTCTATAGATTGTTAAGTTTTGATGTTGTAAATTTGTTTCCTAGTGTATCTGTCAAGGAGGTTCTTTCAATTGTTAAAAGCAAATTATTAACTGATTATTCACTACAGTCTAGAACTTATCCATCTGTAGATGCAAAAATGAATTTTTTGCATTTAATTCTCATGTCTTAATTCTTATCGTTTAAACCAATTTGTGGCTGAGATATATAGATGACATAATCTGTATTCATTGTCAAGATCAAGACAAGGTAGATAAATTGTCGTATCTTAATTCCTACAATCCAAGATGAAGTTTACGTTTGAAGAGGAGAAGGGATGTCTGTCTACCTTTTTAAGATGTATTCACCAAGAAAGATTTAGATTTGTTTTCTACATCTGTGTATAGGAAACCAACACACCGATCAATATTTAAATGCTAATTTAAATTATCCTTCACATGTTAAAGAAGGTATGGTTAAATGTTTGGTTTCTCGTGCACAACTGATCTGTTCAACTCCCCCAAGCCTAAAAATTGAATTGGAAAAAATATTTGGTGCTATGAAGAATAACAGATACTCAAATGACTGGTTAAAAAGACTATTTTTCCACATGATATTATCAAACATGACATGAATGAAGATATATTAATAAAACTGTCTGCATTTGATACTATCCGAATCTTCCAGAAAAGATCAACGCATTTTAGCTCAGTATGGCATAAGAGTTGTTTTTAGTTGCGTTACGTTACGCGGCGTTACGTTGCGCAGCATACTAAAGACAAAGTGCTGCGCACAATTGGCATAGCATAAGCGTAGCGCAACGCAAGGGAAAAGCTCTCTATCCATGCTGTTATAACATCAACTTAATGGTTTGACATAAGTCTAATTATTAGACATCAGAAAATATTTTGTAACAGTTCGTATTTTATCCTCCGTTTAACATTTTGACCTTAATTAGTACAACAATAGGGGGTACTACAATATTTGGATAACTTTACGTTCTCATTATTTTAAATGACGTAACAAACGTTGAAATTGATATTTTGGTCATTTCATAATAATTATGTTGTTGTGGAACAAAAATGAGGAACAAATAGAACATCCTGGCTTTAGGTACTTTTGGAATATTTTAGTTAGTTAGTTAATGTTGTTTTAGGGCACTCAACAGTAGAGTTATAAGTGCCCATGTCAATTGTATTGGAATCTTCCAAATTTTCTTTTTTCATAATTGTGGATTACCAACATGTTTTCTTCCCTCCAAAGGGAGGGACTTAAGGGAAGACGCGGGGGGATAATGGGAAGGAGTGAGGATGTTGGATAGGATGGGTTTAACTGGGTGAGAACGGAGGAGTGCTCGTTGCAGAGAGGGCCGGCAAGTATGGAGACGAAAAAAGTGAAAGAAGAAAATAAATATGAGTAAGGCTGTGTGAATGAAGAAAGGTGTGATAAAAAGTTGCACGGGAGCTCTCTCTGCAACACGCACCCCAACCGGCCAGAGCTCGCCCTTAGTTTTGGGGAATACACTACTCCCCTACTCACAGGCCAAACCACGGGAAGGTAGCGAGCTGGACTTTGAAGGCCCTGGAATATTTTACATACTTTCCTGGCATAGTATGTGCCTACACATCATCACGCCTTTTTTTTACATACTTTCCTGGCATAGTATGTGCCTACACATCATCACGCCTTTTTATAACACTCGATTAAGAGGCTGTATGCGAACGCTCAGCGTCCACAGTGCAGTACTTTTTTCGTACTTTTTGGATTACGTGAAGGGAAAGCAACATTTTCTTGTTTCGTTTTCACCTTCCCCTTCAGACAGACAACTAAATATTTATTTATCGTTTTCATTTTATACACAGATTGTTTGAACAACGGGGCCAAAATTTAAATTTAAACAATCTAAATACGTGGAGTGGTATCACCTTCTTGAGTATGCACAAAAAATTAACTTGATCAATGGAAAAATATAGGCGGCCTGTAGAAATATTTGGTTGCCAAATGGTTTCCAAGTGGTCACCAACAGTTCACCAAGACTTGTTTTTGATCGCCAAGTGGTTACCAAGTGATTACCAAGGGTCGCCACCGAAAATTCAATAGAATATATGACAGCCAAGCGTTCACCAAAAGGCAGCCAACGAGTCACTAACTTTGCAATGCAGTATTTTGACACAAAAACGACCTGTTGGCGACCATTTGGCTTCTTGTGGCGATCACTTGGCGATCACTTGGTGAACTACTTGGCAACCATTTGGCAACCAATTATTTCTACTAGGCGGAGCACATTTTAGGCTCGAATCTTGAGTATCCATGCTAATCCTTTTATATTTTAGAACTTCGTTTAGTCATATACAATGTTAAATATGCTACCAAAGTACGCATTGCCTGATGAAATCGAATAAATTAGGCTTGGATCTTTTTGGCCTTGGTGTCTACTGTCTATTATACAACCACTTAAAACCTTAACAATTGATGATAAAGAGTTATTATCATCTAATTATATAGTAGGTACATATAAGTTTCAATAGTACAACTACGCCTCTTCAGAATGACAACCATTCATCAACAAAATGACGCAAACGGTATGGTTGACATGACCGCAAACATGATTGTGCTTTCTACCGTATGTTCTATGGACAATTGCATTTATGCCATTCAATAAAATTTCTCATAACAACATTTTAACACATAACAACATAAAATGAGATATGTTAAAAAACGTAAACCTAATTTGACTTTCAATGAAATGAATATTCTTCAAGACCTGAAGAAGGATGAAACAATTATTATATTGCCTGCAGATAAATGTAAAGCTATCGTTATCATGGATAAAACTAATTATGTGGACAAATTTAGCTCAATACTAAAAAATGAATCACTGTATCAAGTTATGTAGAAAAATCCTACATCTGCATATGAAACACAAGTATATCACATGCTCAAGAAATATGAAAAAAGCATTGAATTTAAGGTAAGATCTCATTTAACACCGCATTTCTCCAAAAACCCACATGCTTATGGCTTGCCGAAGGTACATAAGGAGGCTTACCATTAAGGCCAATTGTGAGTTCAATGGGATCATCTTTTTGTCTTTTATCTAAATTTCTTTTAAATATCTTAAAACCTCTCAGTCATAACATTAAATCAGCTGTATTAAATTCAACGGAGCTTGTAGATCAGTTGAGAGAAGTTCCAGTAGTGACAAGTCTATAGATTGTTAAGTTTTGATGTTGTAAATTTGTTTCCTAGTGTATCTGTCAAGGAGGTTCTTTCAATTGTTAAAAGCAAATTATTAACTGATTATTCACTACAGTCTAGAACTTATCCATCTGTAGATGCAAAAATGAATTTTTTGCATTTAATTCTCATGTCTTAATTCTTATCGTTTAAACCAGATTTGTGGCTGAGATATATAGATGACATAATCTGTATTCATTGTCAAGATCAAGACAAGGTAGATAAATTGTCGTATCTTAATTCCTACAATCCCAAGATGAAGTTTACGTTTGAAGAGGAGAAGGGGATGTCTGTCTACCTTTTTAAGATGTATTCACCAAGAAAGATTTAGATTTGTTTTCTACATCTGTGTATAGGAAACCAACACACCGATCAATATTTAAATGCTAATTTAAATTATCCTTCACATGTTAAAGAAGGTATGGTTAAATGTTTGGTTTCTCGTGCACAACTGATCTGTTCAACTCCCCCAAGCCTAAAAATTGAATTGGAAAAAATATTTGGTGCTATGAAGAATAACAGATACTCAAATGACTGGTGAAAAAAGACTATTTTTCCACATGATATTATCAAACATGACATGAATGAAGATATATTAATAAAACTGTCTGCATTTGATACTATCCGAATCTTTCAGAAAAGATCAAACGCATTTTAGCTCAGTATGGCATAAGAGTTGTTTTTAGTTGCGTTACGTTACGCGGCGTTACGTTGCGCAGCATACTAAAGACAAAGTGCTGCGCACAATTGGCATAGCATAAGCGTAGCACAAAGCAAGAAATATAAACAAGTGCACCTGGCTGCTTGAACACACAATTCACGTATGCATAGCGTAGGCGCAGAAGCACAGCGCAAGAGATGGTTATATTTTATATTACTTATGCTTGCGCTTGCGTTTGACCAATAGGAATCCAGAAACAACACGACTCAACACAAACGCCCATTTTCAGTTCAATCAAATTCACAACTATTGTTGTTTGTGTCAGTGTAAAATTATTTATCATGGACGAACTTAGGCCTACAGAAGACGACGTAATTATCGAGTATGAAGTTGAGTCGACGTCTAGCGACGAGCTGCTAATTACGTATTTTAGGCAATATCCGCATCATAGGCTACTGCAAATGGTTTCAAAGACGAAATGTCAAACGCAAAGTTGACATGCAGCCATCTGATAACGAGCATTCTAAAACTTTGCACAGCCTTGTAGTTTCTTTACGCCATGCTTCCGTTATGACAATTGTGCGCGCCTACATTCCTTGTGTTGCGCTTATGTTGCTCTTGCGTTGTGCTGCGCTTATGCTATGCCAATTGTGCGCCGCACTTAAGTGCATTCCACAGCGAGCTGAGAGTGCCTCAGGCTACGAAAACCAGTTTCTTTCCCCAGCCGATGTTGGACATCCCCTAGAGAAGCTCGTAAATATTGAATAGGGGTGGTATGGTTCTGAGATGTGGTGTTCAGTGGAAGTGGGAAGGCAATAAAATGTACAATTTAAAATGTGTGTTCTCGACCTGCATTAATTGTATTCCTAAATTACCAAAATCATTTCGTAAAACTATCGTTTATATATTTCTGAAAATGCATGTTGTTATAGCAGTCCGTGTATAATTTTATACTTGTTTTATAGTGGCATGTAAGGTTTGGCGCAAGTCGCAACTGCATATGGCTCACGGAGTAATGGCAAATGACCTATCGATATCGAACGAATATTAAATTAACTTAAATAAATAAATTCGAATTTAGAGTCTACCTCTCATTCACGCAACTGATTTTCTGTATGGTCAGAACTTTTAACTAGGAAAACGCTTAAGTCCCGCCGCGTTGTTGGATGAGCGTAATTGGTGCATTGAGCTGCCATGTGTAACGCGGATTTTCTGTTGTTCTGTGAAAAAATTATTGCTTAGTCGAAGATTTTTTTAAATTAAATAAAAAAAAAAAAAAAATTAACTTAATTTTTTTAATAAATCGTAATTTAAAAAAAAAAAATCGTAAAATTGCAATTTTCATAAGAAATAATTATTCGATTGCGCTCAAATTTAACACGAGTATATAAATTGATGAAATTAAGGTTCTGTGAAAAAATCATTACAATAGGATAAAGCATGTATAGGTGTTATAAGTCAAAGAATTGTTTTAAAAAAAGAAAAAACCCGTAAAATTTCGATTTTCATTAGAAAATAATTTTTCGATTACGCTCAAATTTCACACGAATATCTTAATTCATAAAATTAAGGTTCTGTGAAAAAATAATTACAATCGGATAAAGCGTGTAGGTGTTATAAGTCGAAGAAATTTTAAAAAATCGAAAAAAATCGTAAAATTGCGTTTTTTATAAGAAAAAATTTCCCGATTGCGCTCAAAAACGTGGCAGTTCTAAGTTCAGAGATTTCAAAGGCCTCCATAAAATTTCATCGCAATCGGAGTATCGGTTTAGCCGGAATCGTGTTAACAAACACACAAAAATACAAAAAAAAAGAAAAAAAAAAACATTCCGGATTTTTTTCTCCAGTGTAGTGAAATGGAATCTTCGATTCGCTCGCTACGCTCGCTACGCTCATCCAATTAAATGAGGAATGAATGAATTTCAATTTATTTCTGGGCAGCATTGTTAATATATTAACATAAGTAATACAAAATACAAATCTTTGTAGATTGTGTCGCCTAACAATAATATAAAAATATAGATAAAAATATACGTGACAATACAACATGTAGGCCTATATACAAAAACACAGCTATAGATTTGTACCTACATATTGATTAAGCGAGCGAAGCGAGCGTTTCCATTTGACTCTGCCGGAAAAAATAGTCACTGGTTTTGTTTTTTTTTTGTTTGTTTGTTTGTTTGTTTGTTTGTTTGTTTTTTTTTTGTATGTCTCGCGATAACGTTCGAACGGAGGCTCGGATCGAGTTGAAATTTTCACCATCCGCAAGCTTTGTTCTCGATTGAATGCCATTAGTTTTGTGGCAAAATCGTTCAAAAAGTTATAAAGTTACATTAAAGTTAATCGAAAGTTTTTTTTCAAACTCAAAGGCGACAAAATCTGAGATGGCCAAATCATTTAGAATGTTGGTCCGGTCACGAATATGTTAATTTTATTTTGATCCGATAAGTAGTGTAGATGGAAATTACATTATAACAAAGTACGGTTACCATGGCAACGGAAAGTCGTGCAGCTTTTTTGGCTCATGATAGCGGTCGAACGGAGGCTCGGATCGAGTTGAAATTTTCACCATCCGCAAGCTTTGTTCTCGATTGAATGCCATTAGTTTTGTGGCAAAATCGTTCAAAAAGTTAAAAAGTTACATTAAAGTTAATCGAAAGTTTTTTTTTCAAACTCAAAGGCGACAAAATCTGAGATAGCCAAATCATTTAGAATGTCCGTCCGGTCACGAATATGTTAATTTTATTTTGATCCGATAAGTAGTGTAGATGGAAATTACATTATAACAAAAGTAACGTTGCCATGGCAACGAAAAGACGCGCGAAGTTTCTAATGCACTGCCACCTAGAAGTAATCAAAATACTTTCGAGGAAGCAGTCTATTAATAATTGTCAACAAAGAGTTTAAAAAGTTGTCCCAAGGAGTCAAGGTCCTCTAGATGGCGGTGGATTTTAAAGTAAAGATTTAAACACGGGTTTACCCAAATACCTTGGCAATAATAAATAATACTAGAAACGCGAACGTCGTAAATTTTAAAATTTAAAAAAATGTGCAATGTGGGTCTAGCTATAGCACGTGCTCGCTTATCAACGCGTCCAACTGAGCGTTTTCCTAGTAAATAAATACATGTCAAAGCGCACCACCGATACGAACCCGCGATATTTTTACGAACCCACGATATTTTGCATTGGAAGCAGAGAAAGTAAACATAAATTCAAATAAAAGCAAGCTTTACTGTCAGGGTACATTTTAATGGCAATGGTCATGATGTTTACAACTTTCTGTTTGTATAATAGGCTTTTAATCTCGGTAAATTAAATAAAGAACTTTCGTCGTATATGCGTCCAGTTTATAGTTACTTGCTTGATAATGGAAATAACATGCACAAGAGGTAAGGCGCATCGGCGTATAAAGGACGGTCATGAATACGAGTCAATCTCATATTGTGACGGGTTTGTTATGTTGTTTTATTCATGTTTCCTATGCCGGTGGTTCCGGGTTTAAATCCCGGTGCGGGCTGTGTTTTCTTTTTACTTCATTCGATTTGGTAGGCTTAGAACAATAATAATTATGTTGCTGGTTACTTAGAAACCGCCATAATCATACGTTGCAAGTCTCCCTCTGAAACTAAGTTGCAGATTGTTCGTATTTGTTTGTGAATTTCGTCTTTCACTATTTAATAATTATTAAATATATTTGGTTATAATAATAAAATATTTCTGTACATAGTCAATGACGAAATAAAAAGGAATTTTACGCGGGATTCGAACGCACGTGCGTTGGTGTCAAATATACAGTACGTAAAACATGTGTTAATGTGAATGAATATGAATTTAATTCTTTTTTATTTTAATTTAAATAATTTATTAGTTGTGGATGTGGCTCTGAGTTGGGAAGGGTAAAATCGTTGTCAGACCTTAATAAACTTTATGATAGAAAAGGTAGTTTAGAACATGGCCATTGAAGGAAGGAAGGGATCGGCGAACAGACAACAATAACACAAGGACTCGAACTAGCTGCAACCCCTATTAAGACGACACAAAGAAAGTTGGGGCTAGCCAAACTGTTCTGCATTTGGAAGCAGCGCCAAAACAGCTACTCTTAGCTGAGCATAACCCTAGGGATGAGGTTCAGTCATCTAAGGGTGTTATTTATTCTATACCTTGCGAATGTGATGCAAGATACATTGGAGAAACCAAGTTAAAGTTGTTCTGAATCGGCCTTGTGGATTCTTGCGTTGATCCGCGGGTATTCGCACTGTCCATACCACTGATTGCTGTATTATAATATAAGAATATCGATCTTTGGTTGGTTATCGCTCACTCGTCGATTACGTCGGGGCCTGCAGGGTTGGCTTGGTCGCTTTGGTTTACTGTCCCCCACTGAAAATCAGTTAAGTGACTGAGTGAGGAGCATTTATTTATTTAACCTTAAATGCGGTGATCTGTTTTTTTTTGCCCCAGCAAATAGTCGGAATTAGGTCCAAGTCAGAAATTGATCAAAGTAATTAGATATGTTGATTCTGTAATGGAAGTAGAGAAAATCCAACCAAATACAAAAATTTGTAAAAAAGACGGCAGCCAAGCTCTCCTTCAAAAGTCTTCGGCTGTGAATGCTGTGAGATATAGAAGTTGAGCCAAGCTTTTTATTCTTTCTCCCTAGTTTCGCTTTGAAAATAAGTAAGATCATTTCGCCTGTTGACGAGCGCCAAGCCAACGATTTTGTGGTAAAAAAGTAAAATTTTTAAACTCGAAATCATAAAAAAAATCTTGGCCATGAACCAAATTCAATGGCCAAGCCAATTTTTTAAATGATTTCGAGTTAAAAAAATTACTTTTATACCACGAAAATG
This sequence comes from Sweltsa coloradensis, assembly GCA_024449915.1. Classification (NCBI taxonomy): domain Eukaryota; kingdom Metazoa; phylum Arthropoda; class Insecta; order Plecoptera; family Chloroperlidae; genus Sweltsa; species Sweltsa coloradensis. The sequence continues at coordinate 129,518 of JAMZAV010002281.1, read as the reverse complement.
GTTGGCTTGGCGCTCGTCAACAGGCGAAATGATCTTACTTATTTTCAAAGCGAAACTAGGGAGAAAGAATGAAAAGCTTGGTTCGACTTCTACATCTCACAGCATTCACAGCCGAAGACTTTTGAAGAGGAGCTTGCTGTTTTTTTTTTTTTTTTTTTTTTTTTACAAATTTTTGTATTTGGTTGGATATTACATCTTTTTGTTGTTCGTTTGCTATCATGGTGTGAATGATGGACTTTGAATGATTAAATTTGTTTAGTTCAAAGTTGTTTTTTGACATTTTTGGGCCCACGGCCCCCCCAAAGATACCCCTTGTGTTTTAGGCTGTTTTAAGAGCATGTTTAATTTCAAGCTTGTACAAATTACTACGCCTGAGTAATTAAGCGTTTTGATTTTGATTTTGATTTTCCCCGGTCCCAATTGCCCGGTTTTGGTTATATGAGGTACATCTGAGTGTGGCCCAAGTTTCAAAGTTCTAAGATGAACCGTTTTCTCAGTATAGCGTATTATTCATAAGAGTACGGAATTACCTACTTTGATAATTTTGATTTTCTCCGGTACCCGTTACCCAATTTTGCTTTCCATATTCAAAAGTGATAAAGAATGAGAGATATCAAAATGTATTCCACGTTTGAAACATCTCAGTTGTAGCGTTTTCTTTGAATGATTCATTTCTTAAAGTTCAGATATGTTTTTTGTCATTTTTGGGCCCATGGTCATCCCCAAATTTAGCCTCTTGTGTTTTGGACGCAAGATATTTATAATGGTTAATAGCATGTTTAATTTCAAGTTTGTACAAATTACCACGCCTTGGAAATTACGCGTTTTGATTATCATCCAAATTTTTATTTTCTCCGGTCCCTGTTACCCGTTTTTGTTTTGAAAGCAAACGTCACTGCGTCTGAAGTACATCTAAGTGTGGTCCAAGTTTCATAGTTCTAAGATTTACCGTTTTCTCTGTAGGCTAAATTAATCTCCGTGAAGAACTCCTAGCCAGCCACCCACCCAGCCAGCCGAAAGGAATTTGACGATGTTGAGAGCCTTTTTTAACACAGAACTAGTTGTCGGATCGGGTTGATTTTTTTTGGTAAGTCATGGACCACATACCAGGTCATATACCGAGTTTCAAGATTGTAACTCTTTCGGGGCGGCGTGTGCAGATAGCTGAAAACCCCCCAACTCTGGTATAGTCCACGAAATATGGTGAGAGCTGGCGGAAAATCTTTGATTTTAAATCCTCTTGTATTGCTAAGTGTTTCACAAGTTGTTCACTTGTCAGGTAGCTACAGGAATACCCGAAGTGTATGACGAAACATTTTACTTTAACCCTATTCTAGGAGATGGAGTTATTATCTTTTTGGCCATCCTGAATAATATAACTCAATACATTGAGAAGAACATGTTTTTTTTGAAAGTTATTTACTCCCTCTCTTTCTTTCGTATCTTTCTCTATCACGCAAAGGGTTGGATCCCTTTATGTTTGGAACACGTTGAGGTAGATTTGTGTGGTTAATTGAATTTCGAGCTCTGATCCGGCAGACAGTGAAGAAAGGGCCAGCAAGTTTGTTTTGACCATTGACGCCATGCTTTTAGAAGAAGGATGCACAAACTTGACTCTAGTTGACATATTCCTCATTTGTGTCCCATTCTGTCAGCCTCGGTCCCAGTAGAGGGACCGCTGTCGCGGGGGAGGGGGGCGGCAAGGCTCTAGGGGCCCAAAGATAATCAGCAATTAAGAAAAACATACATTTAAAAAATAAATAATAATCAACAAAAGTTATTAATGTTCTTCAAAATAAATATGAAAATTAGAAATACAACATTTGATAATTTGATGACTTATTTATTATAAACTAGACAAACATGTTCTTTGAATGTGTAGATTGAAAGTAGAGACGATTGGTGGAAATCAATTTTCAAAAAAATTTAAATCGAATAAGTTTGTTCTTATCTGTGATGATTCATTGTGATGCAAAATGCAAAAAATGCAGAAGTCGTGGCGCGAAGAAGAAAAAATTAGGTCAGATTTGTGGCGGAAATGTATACAGCACACTTTAAAAGTTGAACAATCGTATGCAAATTGGGACTAGTACACATTGTCGTAAATCTGCAAGATGACACCGACAGCAATGAGACTTCTAAAACTCCCGTTATTAAAATTAACCCATCTTTTAATAAACACCGATACTCTGGAAAATCGCAACATACAAATTATTTATAATTGCGATTTGTGGTATTTTTGTAAAACCTACTAGTTAATCATTGTGAGATAGGATAGCTTATTATTACAATCCCGAAGTGACGTAATAATAATTACCAATCATGCCAACATTATTTTGAGAAAGTCTTAACAGGTGTGTTAGGGTATGGGATGAAAGATGAAAGAAATGCGCGTTAGAAAAACAATTATATGCACTCAAACACTGCAAATTGGGCCGTTTATACCGTATTTCAGTTTAAGATGTTTTTAGTCTCCCGGTAGCGAGGACGATCCGATCACTGTCCACTCAAGCCTTTCAATACCTGACAACTTGTAGTAGTCAACCCCCTGATGAGCGCCAAAAGCCGCCAGCTCTCACGATATTTCGTGGACTATAGCTGTATATAGGGCTGGAGTTCGTGTCGCCTAAGCAGTCGCATGCGCTTGTCTGCCGGGCGACGACCGTCGCCCTAGATCCAGCAACAGCATTATAATGCCAGAAATGTTCGTCATCTGGACGTGGTGTGGTACACAATATAATTTCATCAAGCGACATATAAACATTTACAAGTTTTCATGAATTTCATTGTTATAATGTTTTATTTCTCATCCGACTTTCTTTAAGAAGGGTCTACTTCCTGAATCCTGTCAAATAAGAATTTTTGGTGGAAAAAATTGCGATGTCGCTGAATTTTTGCAGAGACCTTCCTTAAAGGATACTTATCAACATACTAAAACTCCCCTACAATCGGACTGGAGCTTCGGCCGCCATATTGGAAAATGGCGGCCAAAAAGTGTTTGTTATCAAATATCTCCAAATTGGTTTAAGATAGACAAAATATCTCAATAGCAAAAATATTCCCCATTTAATTCCCTACAAAACAGGTGTCTTCTATAGTTTTGGCAGGGGCAAAGGTTAGGTCACAAAATCGTGGTTTATATGTTGCTTATTGGAGTACCAGCTAATTTCCAAATTTTCACGCCCAGCATCAAACAATGCCCGGTAAATCCGTAAAATATCGATTTAAATACAAAAGGACTTTTGTACGGGGTTCATAAAAGCTTTCATTAGTATTTTAAATACTCATTTCTGCGAAATCGGATTTTGCATTTACCCGGAATTTGGGTTTTCCATTGTTGGTATTTCCAAAAAAAAATGCCATATTTTACTGACCATTATTAAGCACTAAATAGCATTGGAGGAAAAATTCTTTCCACGCACATTGAAATGACTTAAATAATGATCCAATTACAACCAAAGTTTAAATCCAATATGGCTGCTAATTCCTAATATTCACAATATGAATACTGTTTTCGTGCTGTTTTTACACTCTTTTTGTTACATAATTCACTTTGTTTTTGTGGATATTAGGAATTAGCAGCCATATTGGATTTAAACTTTGGTTGTAATCGGATCAATATTTGAGTCATTTCAATGTGCGTAGAAAGAATTTTTCCTCCAATGCTATTTAGTGCTTAATAATCGACAGTCAAAAAGGGCATTTTTAAGGAAATGCCAACAATGGAAAAACCCAAATTCCGGGTAAATGCGAAATTTGATTTCGCAGACCTGATTTTTTTAAATACTAATGGAAGCTTTTATGAACCCCGTACAAAAGTCCTTTTGTTTTTAAATCGATTTCTTACGGATTTACCGAGCATTGTTTGATGCTAAGCGTGAAAATTTGGAAATAAGCTGGTCTCCAATGAGCAACATATAAACCACGATTTTGTGACGTAACCTTTGCCCCTACCAAAACTATAGAAGACACATGTTTTGTAGGGAATTAAATGGGGAATATTTTTGCCATTGAGATATTTTGTCTATCTCAAACCGATTTGGAGATATTAGATAACAAACACCTTTTGGCCGCCTTTTTCCAATATGGCGGCCGAAGCTCCAGTCCGATTGTAGGGGAGTTTTAGTATGTTCATAAGTATTATATAAGGAAGGTCTCTGCAAAAATTCAGCGACATCGCAATTTTTTCCTACAAACGTCAATATACGATCTTATTTGACAGGATTAACATCAAACACAAGAGTATAGGACAAAACACTTCACCAACGAATAGCTGACACTAAAACTATCATAGATAGGTTGATTGTGGCAGTGAAATTGTAGTCATCTAGCTAGGGAAGTTCTTAATATTGATGATCCGTGTATTTGAGTGATGACGTGGTATCCTCTTGGATCAACGGGTCAAACAAATATTACAGATTCTAATCATGGCAATAAGTTGTTACATATTTTATCTACATTGTTATGTAGGATATAGATAAGGATAATAAGAAGTGTGTACTCACGTAATAAGCTTCAATCATAAGTTTATTATCACTTTATATTCAAGTTAGACATTTTATATTCCTAGGCTCTAGTCAAGTGGTGCCAACTGTCACGCCACAACTCTGAGAACATATTAACTTACTTTCGCAGGTTGACCAACACTTTAGAGAGTGCACATATGTGACATGCCCCTTTTTTTTTTTTTTTTTTTTTTTTAAGGTTAATTATTGTCATATTATTTTAACTAGTAATGAAATTATCTAGATTCAAATCTGTTATTATTACTGTTATTATGTTGAAAATAGCCAACTGCTACAATAAAGAATAACTACTACTAACAAAATTATTAATCGTTACTAAATACTTAATTATATATATGATTATTGATGTGACTTTTAACTCTTAACTGATCTTCTCATCTTGTAACTTGTCATTCCTCTTGGAAACGGAGTGGAACCTTGACTACTCGTCCACTTCTTGTGGTGTTTCGGTCAGCTCTGACATCCTGCGGGCTGCTAGCTGGAGGATTCTTCTGTAAAGTTACTTCAGAACGGTTCAGTACAGGAATTGGTATGTGATTTTTTTTTGGTGAGGTAAGTCTGAAGGGTTCAATTTCTGGAGTTTCCATTCTTACAGGATTTGGTTGAAAAAGTAAAGGAGTAGGAGGATGTGGGCATACCGGTACTTCTGGAGTGTTTCTTGGACGGAGATGAATGCGGTTCCGACGTAGTGTGCTTCCTTCTGTTGTCTTTACTCGATACGAATTTGGTGTTTTATCCCTTTCGATTACTTGACCTGGTATCCATTTCCTTGTTGCTTTTTGAATTATTATATCTTGACCGTTCTTCAAAGGTTTAAGTTGTTTGGATTTTGCATCAGAGTTCTTCTTTTGCTTGTTCTGGTTTTCTTTTAGGATTTGAAGGGTTTTGTTAGTTTTGAATTTTGGCATCAATGTTTTTGTAGTAGCTGTTACAGTTGTTCTGAGACGTCGACCCATTAGTAATTCTGATGGTGCTGGAAGATTTGCTTTCGGGGTGTTGTTGTATTCCAATATTGCCAGGTGTAGATCTTCATTTGATTTGTACGCTTTTACTAATAAGGCTTCAACTGTTTGAATTGCTCGTTCTACCATCCCGTTGGATTTGGGGTACAGAGGGCTTGACGTTACTTTCTGTATATCATTATCTTTCAGAAACTTGTCGTATTCTGTTGATTCAAAAGGGGGTCCATTATCCGAAAATAATTCCCGGGGTATACCGTGAGTACGGAAGATGTTTTTAAGAGCATAAATTACCGCTCGAGCAGTTTTGCTTCCAAGCAATCTTACTTCTATGAATTTCGAATGGTAATCTACGAGGACCAGATAGTCTTGACTGTTCACATGCAGAAAATCAATACCCAGCTTTTCCCAGGGCAGCTTAGGAATTGGATGCGGTGTTAAGGGCTGTGTCTGATTGGCTCGCGAGTATCCTTGACATACTGGACATTGACTAACAATGGTTTCGATGTCGTGCATCATGCCAGGCCAATATAGAGAATCTTTCACTTTGTTTTTGCTTGATATTACACCTTGATGTGATGAGTGAATTTTCTGCAATGTCTCTTTTCGTTGACTTGATGGAATGATGATTCGATTGTTGATGTACATCAGACCATTTGATTCGTGTATTCCATCTTGATTTTGCCAATATGGTCGTACTTCTTCAGGTACTTGTGACCTGTGTTTTGGCCAGCCTTCCTTACATAAACATCTTCAGAGCACTGAGAACGGGATCCTTTTCAGTTTCGTTCTTCATTAGTTCTATTTTGTCATCTGTTGCACTGATGAGCGAATGAACTGTGCCCGTTTCTCCTTCAAGGTAGTCGGTGTTCACGAGTAGTCTTGTCGTCAGGTTGTCGTGACAGCGCATCTGCGACATACATCTGTTTTCCTGGGACGTACTGCAGAGTAACGTTATATCTAAGAAGACGCATTACCAATCTTTGCAGACGTGGAGACAGACTTTCAATCGGTTTCTTCATGATGCCAAGTAGAGGCTTGTGATCTGTTTCGACAACAAACTCAATCCCATAGACATAGTAGTAAAATCTTTCACAGGCATTGACAATTGCTAATAACTCTTTTTCTATTTGGGACCATCTCTGTTGAGTGTCAGTGAGTACTGCAGAGGTGTACGCAACTGGTTTTCCTTCTTGCATGATTACTCCTCCCACACCATACTGGCTTGCATCAGCTGATACTACTGTTTTCTTTGATTGGTCGAAGTAGGCAAGAACTGGGGCTTTTGTTACCAAAGTTTTTAGATCTTCGAATGCCTTTTGTTCTGGTGCTTCCCACACCCATTCATTCTTCATGCTTAGAAGACGCCGTAGAGGACTAGTCTTTTCTGACATGTTTGGAATAAACGGTGTCAGGTAAGTTATCATACCGAGAAAACGTTGCAGTTCTTGTTTAGTTTTAGGTGTTGCAAAACAGGAAATAGCCTGGACTTTCTTATAGTCTACTGCTATTCCATGTTCATTTATTGTGTGACCAATGTAGTCTACTTCAGTCACTGCTATTTTTAACTTTTCTCTTGAGAATCTCAGGTTCTTTTCTTGAGCTCTTTTCAATACTTTCTCCAAACGAGCATCATGTTCTTCGATATCTTTTCCATACACAAGTAAATCGTCGATGTATATAAGAATTCCTTCTATACCTTCAAACGCCTCGTGCATTGCCTTTTTGCCAGACTTCAGCGGCACTGTTGATACCATAGGGGAGCCTGGTGAAGCGGTACCGTCCCTTAGGTGTGGCTATGGTACACAATTTTGAGCTCTCTTCGTCCAGGGGCAGTTGCCAGAATGCTGTAGAAGCATCTAGTACTGAGAATACTTTTGCTCCTTGTAGCTCTGCGAAGATTGTGTCTGATGTCGGTATTTGATAGTGTTCCCTTTGGATGTATTTATTTAGTTCTCGAGGATCCATACATATTCGGACATTTCCGTTAGGCTTTTTTACAATCGCAATAGGATTTACCCATTTTGTAGGTTCTTCTACTTTTTTTAGGATACCTTGCTTTTCCATTTTCTTGATTTCTTTTATTACCTTATCTTTAATAGATAAGGTATTTTTCTTGCTGCACTATTTTAGGTTGTGCATCTTCACTCAGCTTTATTTTGTATTCTTTATTTAGTTTACCTAAACCATTGAAAACATTTTCATAGTTGTTTACTATCTTCATGGCATTTGTTCTACCCTGCATGTTGGAGACTTCTCCTGTTGCACTTGTAGTGTGTATTCTAGCCACAAGTCCTAACTTTTCTAATGCAGTAATACCAAGAATTGGTTGGGTTTTTCCTTCTGAGATGTAGAATTCTATCTCTGCTTCCCCTTGTTTGGTTTTACACATGAACTTTGTCACTCCCTTCACTGCTATTTTATGGCTTGTATAGGATGTTATGGTTCTAGTTGCACTGTGTAGTTTTGGTTGTTTTGACATACTTTTTAGACAATCGTCCGGAATTATGTTGACTTCCGAACCGGTATCTAATTTAAAAGATATGTCTACACCTTGAATCTTAATTGTTTCTCTCCACTCAATATTATTCACTTGAGGGTTGGTAGGACCATGTTCTTTAATTTCCAAGACAAATTCTTCGTCTTCTTCTGAAGTTTGGTTTTGTTCCACGGATTGGACACGTTGCATTTTACACATTTTTGAGAAATGGTTAGGCCTATCGCATTTTGAACAAGTTTTACCATAGGCAGGACACTCTTTAAATTTGTGTATTTTCCCACACCTATAGCATGTCTTCTTCTCTTTTATGTCAAGTTTTTCTGTATCTTTAGTGGTACTATGATTTTTGAATTTGGTTTTGTATTTTGAGGGTTGTAGGGCTACCTTCTTCTTTTGAATTGCATTTGTAGTTTCCCCCTGCAACTCTTTCATTTGTGCTTTACTTTTTTCATTTGTTCTATCAAAGTTAAATGGCTTTTTCTAGGCCTAGGTCAGGTTCTCGTCAGTAACCTTTCCTGGACAGCTTTGTCCAATATCCCTAGCACTATTCTATCTCTGATTAGGCTTTCAGTTTGGGATTCAAATTCACAGGTCGATGCCAGATGTTTTAATTCTGTCACAAATGCATCAACTGTTTCAGTGGGACCTTGAGCCCTAGAGAAAAATTTGTACCTGTCAAAAACAATATTTTTTCTTGGCTTGCAAAAGTCCTCAAATTTTTGAAGTACAATATCTATCTTTTCTTTGTCTGTAGGGTCTGCATAGGTGAATGTATTGTACACGCCTAGTGCTTCATCCCCTATTAGATTTAATAAAATCGAAACCTGAAGTTTGGACGATTTATCTGTTTTTTCAGAGGCCTGCATATAATTTCGATACTTCTGCTTCCACCTCTTCCACTTTTCTGCTATGTTTCCTATGAACGAGAGTTCCTGAGGGGGACGAAATTCCATGCTTGTTTTTCTTATTTATTAAGCTAGGCCTTTTTTGTTTTGACAGGAGCACGTTTTACTTGAGGTTAGGTTGACATGTTTTTATTAAAATCCCGTGAGCACTGGTTTTATTCTTATCCCACCGCTTGCCACCATGTTACATATTTTATCTACATTGTTATGTAGGATATAGATAAGGATAATAAGAAGTGTGTACTCACGTAATAAGCTTCAATCATAAGTTTATTATCACTTTATATTCAAGTTAGACATTTATATTCCTAGGCTCTAGTCAAGTGGTGCCAACTGTCACGCCACAACTCTGAGAACATATTAACTTACTTTCGCAGGTTGACCAACACTTTAGAGAGTGCACATATGTGACATAAGTGATAACAGAAATTGTCATTTACAACGACATCCTTAATAATAATAATCATAGTCATCATCAGTTCATATATGTAGCACTAGGCAATAACGTGTATGTAGTTAGCTGCCGTTGAAAAGACGACTACCCCATTACGTACGTGTCTGTACAATAGTGTGATTCTCATCTAATTCCGTGTTAAAGTGCTGTGAATTGTGATGTGCTATCAGAAACACGATTGTGAAGTAGTAACCTATGAAGATCAACATCAGCTGGCATCCAACCAACCCCGTTGTGAACGAGAAGGTTGTTACTTTTAATAAGTTCCTAAGTGTTATTTTAGTTACCTGAATCATCCATGTGAAGGATACAGGATGGTTTCAACTCCGGAACCACTTTTGAAATAGTTCAAAATTAGGTATAGGGCAACACCTAGGATATCCTGATGATGTCAAATTGTTTTATTTATAACACAACTATAGAATTTGTGTTAATCAGTATCAAAATCAAATCATTACCATGCATGTACCGGTACTGTAAAAAATTGTTAATTTAGTGTCATTGTAAATAATTCAGTTATCATAAGGAAGTTTTTAAATTTAACGAACTGTACCGTCACATTTTAACTGATGTCGAAATGGGTGAACTTGAGTTTAATGTGTTTTACCTTTCCCACGTACACTCCAAAGTTCTGGTATATAAGGAGCAGTAGTTTCCATTGGAGGTCTACAGAAGCTCCTAGGCAGTCTACTGGTCTACTAGTCTACTACTGACATCGCTATGGCAAACATCTTGGTGCTCGTTTTGACCGTGGCTGTACTTGGAGCAGGTTACCAGGTCTCAGCATTGGGGGTTGGGCCCTGTGTAAGTATTCTTCAGATTCTTTACCACTAATGCGTGCTATACATGTGAGGTGATTTAACAGATATCTATTTTGAATTCTTCAATCACAAAGGTACGGGAATGCCAATATAGAAAACCTAGCTTGGCTCCAGCGTCTAATATAGGCCTACTTTGCTACAGGTGGCGCAGATGCATAAATGAGCTTCGCTCCAAAAAATTGTCAATCTAGGGCACTTGTATTTGTAAATACAAAAATATCGTAGAAAACTAGACGTTTGCTTTTAATATTAACTTAATATGTCGACATCTTTTCGGTATACAGTCATCCGAAACTTATAGAAATGTTTCTACAATAACTTAGTATATAAACATATTTCAGAATCAGTTGGTAGGTAAACACATAAATGAACGATGGTGTTTGCAGAGTTCCGATGAACCTGCAGAACAGCGTTAGAATGCACAGATTGGCTTCCTTCTGGAGACCAGTTGTCCCACTTCAAGGCACCGCTACACCATGCAGACACGTGTTTACATCTTTACCTTTACCTGTGTGACCGGTTGATCTGTTCTGTTTCCAGGCCTGCTACTCGTTCAATCTGTACACTATTGCCACGTGTTCCGCGTCATCCTTGATCACTCTTCCTACGATGCCCACTGTTACCTTGAACCCGGACTGCAGCGTGGTGACCACGGGCTGTATCGGCTACGGAGCATTCTCTCTAGCCAACGTGAGTACTGGAGGTTTCTCTTCACTCTCACACGAACCTCGTGTACATTACATCTCAACACAGCGTATATTATTAACCCGAAGCTTGTGTCCAGCTAGGAGAACAATGCTACAAGTTATCATTATAACATCTTACTCCCCATTTTCTATTCTTCTTATGAACAGTTTACTATTGCAGATCTCAACTGAAAGTATGTTATCATAACTATATCTATCTTATTATCATATCATTAAAGGAGCTATTAACTCAAAAAAAAAATTTTTACCACATGATCTATAGCACAATACTACACTCAAATGACAGTTTAAAAAATTATATCTTGCAACTGTGATTTAACACGAAATTTTCAATTTTTTTGATCCAGAAATTTGCGAAAATTGGCGTTTTGGGAATTTTCTTAAATCGGCTTTAACCTGCTTTTCTTTTGGTCCACATAGATACTAGAGCATAGTACCAATCTAAAATGTCCCTTGTAAACATCATGACTTAAACCTGTGCCCAAATATACCCTCAAACACTAAAAAATATGCATTCCAAAATCACACCGTATCTTGGGAATCGGCATATTTTGACCGAACTACTTGCCCAAAAAACCAAAACAAATATAGAGAATTTACAGAAAAGGCTGTAGAGTACGTCAATAATGGCCAATACTTTTTTGGATCAAAATCCTCCAAGGTCACGGGGCATAAAGATCGTCCCCATGTTATTCCTTATGGGAGATTTTTGCCGATGGGACCTAGCTCGAAAAATGTCATGTTTGACAATTTTTAATGAGGTCATGGTGGCCCCAATAATTTTTCTGTTAGTTGCGAAATTCATAACTAATTAGCCTGAATGAAATATATTTTTTGAGTTTAGCGGCTAAAGACCCCTTTAATGGATTTAAGTTTAACAACTAATATTCAACTTACGTCCGTATGCTCGACAGGGGCTTAGGGGACAGGGCCTTAGAATACCGCGAATAACCAGCTCGTAAGGTAGCGCTACGTGGAGTCCAGAAGAAAAACTAACTTGTAACAACTACACACACGACGCGCATTAGAGATTGCGTTTATTTCATTTATCTACGTATTTCAACAGCTGCATCCATGTTGACGATTTTACTTTGTCTCATTTGTCTAGTAGGTTAGAGACCTCTGCGGCATTTTATCGCCACTGCTTTTCCTTCGAAGAAACTAAATTTACAAAGAGTCCGACTCATGTACTAATTATACCTTCGTCAAAATGCTGGACCCTCAGCTGTTTCCAAATACAACTCGCTTCAAACACGACACATTTCAATTGCTTTTCCATTAGGTAAGTTGAAAGGAGTGGAGCCTCCTTATCGGCAAAGCTGTCCGAAGTCTGTGGCGCGAGCAATCAGGGAATAAGGGTTGACAGGTTGAAAAGACCACTTATTCCACTTGAATGAAGAGCGGCGAAACAGGCAATGGCGATAAATTAAAGATTTCTACAGTGCTCCTCACCATTTTGAGTGCAGTGCTAATCCCTCAAAGAAACTAAATTTACAAACAGGCCGACTCATGTACCAATTATACCTTCGTCACAACTTTGGACCCACCACCAAGGTACATGTATCTCGACGTTGCCAAATAGAAATCAAAACTAACAATGTGGTCCCGCGACACATTTAAATTACTTTTCTATTATATTGAATGGAGTGGAGCCTCTGTATCGGCATTGCTGTCCGAAGTCTGAGGCGCACGCCTAGCGAAATTAGGGGATGACAGGTTGACAAGACCACTTATTCCGCTCGAATGAAGAGCGGCGAAATAAGCACTGCACTCAAAATGGTGAGGAGCACTATACTGTAGTGGTCACGATGCGTTGTCGCGTGTCGATGGAGGTTTGAGGGGGGGGGATCATGCTCGTATTATATTGTCACAAGATGGCGGCAAGAACAAAGGAAAAGCAAATGCCCATAACATATTTACCTTCACAAAGAATTAGACCATTTTAAAATTGATTTTGAAAGTATTCTCATATGCATTTTTTACGAACATATTTCTGAAAATACATTTATACTCGAAATATACAAGAATTACATTCAATACCTGTATCGCATAATATAATATTTACTATAGGCTTACACACGGAAATGTATTAAGATTAAAAAATGATATATATCTTGATAATAAGAAAAATATATTTAAAAAATATACAGAAAATACAATTAATTCTACCATACGTGTCATATAACTATATATTGAATTGTAGTATGCTGTTTACTAGTTAAATATTTAAAAAAATTGTATCTCCGACGTATATCTAAAATATCTTTAAAGCTGCCAATTCTTGTATCTACAATATAATCTTGTGACATAACTGGAAGATATTAAACATATATAAAACAAAATCAATTTAAAGATATAAATATTTGAGTGTGGGAGCCCTGCAAACAAGATGTTTTGCGTCAAGATCAGAAGACTATGTTGTTTCTTAGACCAAATGAAAATACGGATAAATGAGAGCTGTACTTTCTCTACCCCAGGCCCCCATCAATGTTAAGAGTATTTCAGACCTAGGAAAAGAAAGAGAATTGGTCGGGTGCAGGTAAAGCAGATTCCATTTCGACCGTCAGTTGGGTTGGGCTGTGTCTGGCCTCACCCCACAACCCTTGCCAACAGCCTTTCACAGGAAATGCGGACAAAGCCTCTGGTATTCAATAACCTGCTATCGGTCGGCCCAGCTCACAGACCCTCATTATATCGCATCTTTTCAGTGACATGCTGTAAAATTGTTATAATTTTGTTTGACTAAATTTATGGGTAAAGAAATTAGTCTTGGGCGACCGTATTATTCGTCACAAGATGTTTATTTTAGATAGCAACATGTTATTTGTTGTTTTTTGATAAAAACATATTTTCTCGAAATAAAAGCATAAAAGATCACAGGATTTAAATACTGCGCAGCAAAGGCCAGATTAGCATGGAAAAATGCTACTAAAACTTTGGTGATTTTGACAACGGATAGACAAACTAACGGAAATTTTAAATGAGTAAACCTAGTTTATTTATGCTAGGTCATGAAGTTTGAATTAAATTGTGAATCATAATAAGTTGTCACGGCGGTGTGGCACAGCACACATAAGAAAATAAACAATTATAAATTATCAAGGCGGTGTGGCACAGTACACATTAGAAAGTAAACAATAATAAGTTGTCACGGCGGTGTGGCACAGTACACATTGAAAAGTAAACATTATACATTATCACGGCGGTAATACGGCGGTAATACGACGAGAAATCGGCCATGACCGTAAACAACAGAAAGGAATCTACGAAATAGTCATCATACATGGAAGCAGGGCGTACTTGACACATGCCCATATAATATGTTAGCTCTGGTTTTTACAGAGTTTGTTCAATGTGCAGCCAATAAATAATATTAATACTAATAAAAACAATTAATAATAATTAATAATAACAAATTTATTCTGTTTAATTTTTCATGTGATGGGGAGGGGGCTAGTGCATCTATGTACTCTGGATGAATAACTTCTTTACTAACCTGAAATAAGAACTGATTGAATTATTGTTGTAAACAACATTGGTCGCTGTTGATTTTGAACTATTTTTTGGATGAAACTGATGCAAAAATCGCCTTTCAAAAACTCAGATAACCGGAAAAAAAGCAGGCTAGACAGTGTGTGTAGTATAATTTTTACTCGACTCATCAATTAAATGATATGATTGAAATAATATTAGTTACATTACTGGCGAGTGATTAAGTTTTACACAATACATTAATTTATACAGTCTGCAAACCTTTTACGAACACCAAAAACCCAACCCTTTCAAAAAGAATTCGTCTTGAAGTTGAAAGGATGGAGAGGCGCGTGACGAATATAATAGAGGTATTTTACGACAATTTACCCAGGTTTACAATTTTAAATCCAAGATGAAATGGGATGACAGGTGTGGGGTCTCTTGTATAAGTGATAGTTAAATCGTCTCATTTTTTTTAAATTAGTGATTATATGATAGTTCATTCAATTCATGAAGTCAAAACAAGACCTAAAATCTTTTTAAATCGAAGTTGTAGCTCAATTCTAAGCGGAATTGCAAAACAAATAACATAATCATTTGATATGATTTAGTCGGATATTTCCTATAAAACTAAGCTAAACACTTCGCCAAAAAAACGAAAATGCTTAGAAAAATGTAAATAAGACAATGAATTTATTATAATCGAGATCAGGCTTATCAACTACACTTTTAGTTTAGAGATGGTATTTGTCTTTTGCACAATGGGGTTCACTTTGCTACCAAGCACTCTGAAGCATTGTTCAGTTGGAACCCTTCTCTGAGCAAAGGATAACCATCAAAATACCCCCGTGGTCGGCTGGCGCCTGCTTCCCTCCAAGCTCTACCAAGCAGTTCAGTTTCTGTACGCACTACATCAGCAAAGCGCTAGTAGTAATCACTGTCGGATCAAATTTCTGTGCTTTCCGGAAGGTAATATTTCCCCGAGTTTTGTTAAAAAATGTATTTTTCTTCTTGCAAGATCGTTAAGGATGCCATGATCGAGAGAAGTACTGTTTTAAAATCGTGTGCCATTGTTCAATAGTCCGCCATAAGCATTCAAAATTTATTCAGTTTTTATTTTTTTTCACTGGTTCACATAACTCTTATCAACATTATTTAACAGTAGTTCTCTAGATCAATCAAATGTGTAGGTTGTTGAATTTTTTCAATGGTCTATCTTTGAAAACAATACGAAAAAACACCTTCCGGCGAAGTATCTGCACGGCGTACCCCAAAGGCTGTCTCGTGAATACTCTTAATAAGAATTATTATTTAACAAATGATCATATATATTATTGGAAATGTTGAGAAGTCATGTTGATAGGAAAGTGTATCGATGGTATAAATCACATACTTAATAATTATTTAGTATATTGATCTCCCCATCACCAACTCGCTGTATACCATGTGAATAGGGTACAGCCTAAAGGTGACTTATGTGCTCGTATCTTCCAGGCCACAGCTTCGGTTACGAACCAGGCTACAACCTTCACGTCAACCTCGAATATCGACGTTTGTACAGCAGTGACCTTCATTCCCAAAATCTACACGGATCTTGCCAAGTTTTTTACTTTCAAGACTGAATGCCCCGTATTGGTTGGGGTGAGTAAATGTTGTACTTCTAGTGTTCTTCACTATATAGCTTTAAACAATTCACTTACAAGTAGCCAATATGGCCTTGTTGCAATGTGCTTTTCAAATGTAGCCGAATGACATAAGAAAATGTCTTAGCGTCGTCCCTGTTCTAGAGACGGATTGCTAAGATTGAGTTACAGTAGGCAAAATTAATTTTATCACTTGACTTGTCAATACAACGAAGAAGAATATTAACTTTACATATGTCCTTGTTTAGGGCACCGTCTGCGCCAACCCGCCTATCACCAACTATATGCTCTCCGCGGTGCCTTACTACATCGAGCTTCTGGACTTTGCTTCTACACTGGGAGTGACTAACGCGACCTTATCGGCCGTTCACGGTGTGACATCATCGTCTTGTATTAAGGTTGCGGGCGAGGTGAAGAAAGACCCCTCGTGCCCGGCCATCAACTATCCAGTGTTTGGCTTCCCGAACCTGCCTGCAAGTTCTGGCATCTCAACTGTCGCCCCACCACCATCGGTATCCCGGGCATCACCACCATCGGGATACCGGGCGTCACAGTACCGACGGTACCGACGGTACCGACGCTACCTTCCTGCGTCTAGCAACAGCTCAGCGAGCTCTCGCCTCCCCATACCTGGAACGACCGGTTGGCTGCACTACTCTCACGAGTTATCCTCAAATATCCCGCACATTGTGTTACTAGCAGTTTCATCATTCCGGGGAAACTATATTTCAAGCTATCGCTCCCAGTAATACAGTATTAACAAACAGAGCACTCGAGGTAGGATCGCATGGTTGTCAACAGTCTAAATCCACATTTTGTGCCCATGAGCTAGGTTGGTAGTCTTGGAAATTGTTCTGGAGATCGGGTTGGAATATGAAGCCCTGTTTCAATGAAATAAAGTTGAATTAAGATACTTATAATCATTTAAGTAGGGTGATAAGTATATTATTTATATTGACTTTATTATTTGTCACATAATCAGCCACAATAATATTGGATAGTAAAATAACACAAATTGGTTATTTTGTTTCCAAAAGTGCCAAAGTTATTGGTGAACATCTGAGTCGAACGTGAAACACATGGTTCGGTGTTAAACATGGTTCCTGGCCTACTCTGCATCTTCATAGCTAATGGTTTGAAATTGTGTTTTCCCTGCTTGATCGTACATTTATAGAATTATTCAGTATTTTACCTAACAACGTTTGTCTTTCGTCCCATCCAAAAGTGATTGTTAATCTATGTTACGTCATTTACATTGGGTGTTATAAATAAAGTGTGTTTCAGCAATATATTACGGTGTTTAATTTGTGCAAAACTCATACTTTCGTTCCTAAAGTAGTGAGTTAAAAAGGTAGACTTGTAATTTCTTGAATCGTATTAAACGCTGTTAAACGAGTGAGTGAGCCAAGTGTTGAGTACCCGGGAACAATCCATTTCCTCTCATATACCCAAGGCTGGATCGAGCTCAGTATGAGGAATGATACAGGGTACTATACACATGGCTCACTCACTCGTTTAACAACGACTATGGCGTTTCTCTAGTAATTTCTTGAATCGTATTAAACGAAGGAGCGAAGCGACTGTGTGTCTCCATTCAACTCTACCGGCGCTTATTCTGTGAGTCAGTGTGGGGGTCTGTCTGTCTATCTGTCAGTCTGTACGCCGAAATTCAGCCGAATCGCTGAACAGATTGAGCTGAAATTTTAAACAGACATCTGGTACGAGTTTACAGAGAACTGCTAACAAAATCAGCTAGATTCATTGCGATTTAAACCTACAAGAAATAATAATTTGAAAAATAGGCGGCTAATGCGTAGGAATTATTTAAATGACATTGGTTTTGTCTTTAGACAAAATATTTTTTGTTTGTTATTTTTGACTAGCTGTGAAATGCAGTGCTCAAGGTTTATCGAATTTTGCACGCACCAGGTACCCCCGAATTCCGCTCGGAGATTGAGTAAACCTTGCAATCTTTACACGTATTTCGTACTAGCTATGTTTTTCATAGTATTGTCACAGATGGTAGACTACACTGCGTTATATGCATTTCAAAACATGTTTAATAATTTTTAAAATACAATCCAGAAATTACCAAATCTTTCCCGACCAGGGGATTGAACCCAGGTCTCCCACATTTCGGGTATAACGGCGCACTAGCCAACTAGAATAGGAAAACGCCAAAGTCGTTGTTGGACGAGTGAGTGAGTCATGTGTTGAGTACCTGGGAACATTTGCCATTAAGTTTGATAATTATTGTATTGGTATAAATAATATGGTTTTAAGTTTAGTTGGTATAAGGGCGCGTCAACTGTAAGGCCATAATACTCCACTCTAGCCTATGATAGGCTAGGGAGGCCTTGGGGGAAGAAAAGGTATGTTACCGGGTACTCAACACATGGCTCACTCACTCGTCTAACAACGACTTTGGCGTTTTCCTAGTTATGATCCTTAGTGACCTACAACATGAACGGGTCTGCACCCGCTTTACCCCTTAACTACTTAAAGCACAGGATAACAAAGTAGGTAGTACGCCACTGGGCAGTGGTTTAGTGGGCAGATGTTAAAATGGCGGACGCCACACTAGAGTGTAACCACTTTTTATATATATATATATACTTTTTTTTTAATCATCATTTTTTAATTACCTATTCATTTTTAATTATTTATTTTTAATTATTAATTTTTAATTTTAATTTAATTAAAAAAAAATTCTTGATAAGCTAAACCACCAAGTTTTTAAATTTGGATTGTTTTAAATTCAAGATGGCAGACGCTACACTTCACTAGATTGTGATCACTTTAAACCAAACTTAACCTAACAGGATGACGTCATGCAAACCTGTCAAGACTTGCTTCGTTTCAAAGTTTGGTGACGTCACCATACACATATTTGTCGAGACATGCATTGAGTGCGTGGAGATGAAGGATAGGGTATCATGGTAGTCTTTACTTAGGGTATATAAACTTGAAAGTCAAGACTTATTAATGTATATAACAAATCTTAATTATTTAACAAATCACATTAAGTACATGTAACCACAATGTTTTACATTACATATTTTGCATCTAGCAGTCACATTTATCAACTCCATTTCACTTGAATGAATTCAGTACCAAGTTCATACACAATTCTTTCCATATTCATGGTAAAATAATTCTCCTAATCACATATACGTTCAATATAGGTCTTCACAACACAAAGTCATGAAGGCTAACATATTATGTAGAACATGACATTGTTGCTATTATTGACATTTTCATCATATTTGTTTTTAATTTTCATAAGAAAATTATTAAAGTATTACTTGTTTATATCGCGATAGCTCAGTTGAAGATCTCGTAATGTATGTGAAACTCTTAAAGAATATTTTACTAGATTACGGTATGACACTTCGCCGAGGTAAACACCGCCATTTGTAGATTTGTTTCCAGCACAGTAGTACCGTGGCTTGACGATTATACACAAACAAGGTACAGGGACCAATCTTTGTTTCCGGTACATTGACTGCATCTTCACCCATACTGAAGAAGTAATCATTTAGTAGTTCCTTTTCACGAACAAGTTGACTCCAGTCGTGAAGATTGAGCTCGAGTCCTCTTCCTTTTGCACATTGGATTTGGAAAGTAGTCTTGCATATGAAATCCAAACACCGGCATCTTCGTACAACATCCATTTAAAAGAAAACACTTTTACAAAGAATAAGCTTGTACTTCTTCAGATGGTCCATATTAGCAGGTGTAGGCTCAGCAGCAGTGGTAGTGAAGACTGATTAAAAATTCATTGTTATACAGTTAAAGACACCGACTGGTATGCGACTGTCCTCCACCAAACTCAGACGCTGACTGACTAAATCTCTAGACTCCTCTTGCACTGGAAGGAGTCCTGCCAAGCGGCAGATTCGTAAATCTTCGTGAATCTTCGTGTGAAGCTCCGCCCCTTTCTCTTCCCATCACCAACTTCGTAAGACTGTCTGGAGTTGCAATCTTAATTTTTCATAATTTAATTTACTTTTTTTAGGTCCTTCAACAGTCTTTTATTTTCAACACAGACAAGCATCTAGACATACCCAATTATTTTTAAAACTTGAATGGCCTATTCATAAAAAAGTAAATGACATCCAGTTATAGGAATTTAATAGGCTATTCATAAGGAGTGCATTGTATGCTACAGAACGAGCTACAGCACAGCACAAATAGTTGACATGATTTTGTCATGTTCAGTCTTGTTCAGACTTGCACCTTTTATTTAAACTTCACATTTTCTTTAAAAAAACGGCGCCGTTATTCAATGCCAATACAATGTAAGTTTTGTAAAGAGGCACTGTTCACACATGACCTTGACCTTATTTTCACGTATGTGCCCTTGGGCAAAGTTAAGCACTTGTTAAAATATCTTGGCGGTTTACGACCCCGGGCATAGCATCATATTCAAACAATTTGTCCGTTGATGCCCTCAGAACAAATCTTAGATGAAGGGAGGGCTCTGTGCCCATATTAACTATATATAACCTATACTCCTAGAAGAAAATGAGTGAAAAATAAGTTTTACTTGCAAAGTTTCAAGTTCTTACCACGTTGTAAAGAAAATGCCTGAAAATAAGAAAAGTTTTTCTGCATTTGTAAGTATTTTTAATAAATAAATTAATTCGTTTTTTAGAGTCTACCCACTGAGTCGTATCACTGATTTTCGGTGGGGGAAATTTGACCAAAGTGTAGGCGCACGGATGAAAGTATGAATGTTAGGATGATATAATATGGGATAAATTAACTCTTCGAAGGACCAGCTAAAATAGCAAAGGGTGGACTGTAGTTATAGGCCTGGCACAGGGCACACATCATTAGAGGCCCTGTAAAGTCTCGGAATTTAAGTTAGTAATCATTCATGTTCATTGTTAGAAACGCGTTACAAAAAGAACTGTAGAAATCGGTCCAGTAGTTTACGATATACTGAGGCTCGAGTTCCCCCGTGTTATGGCCCCCTGTGACGTCATCTAAGGTGAAGAGCTGGTCTCGCGGCCGGCCGGCCCGCTAGCTAGAGGGTGGGTGGGGGAATTACGGAAGGGACGAAGCTGTACCGTTTCGAGCCGCGTTATACGGAAGAAGAATATGCAGTGATAACAGAAAACAATGCTTTAGAAATCTACCAGATTACAGGAGCTACATGGTAGAAATGGAAACGTTTTGTGGTGTAGATGTGGTGAGTGTGCTGAGATGGTGACGATCACCGAATCGGTTTGCAGTTTGCTGCACCAAATCACATTTAATTAATGGCGTGCGGCAAGATTCTGACTGTACCATTATTCAAAGTCTAGGTCCAGGTCCAGGTCTAGGTCCAAATTCAAGTCCACGTCTAACAACGTAGTTAGGTACTGATTATCTGTCGATGGCGTGTAAAGTACTGTCTGAAAAGTCTAAGTCTAGGTCCATTCTTGGTCCAAGTCGACAAATAGATCGAGCAATCGAAAGTGTACACTCGTTTTAGGTCCGATTCAAAATGGCCGTCCGCGACAACGAGAGAAACAATAAATGAATGCATTGTTAAATAAAGGTAAACATTTAGGTTTTGTTTGTTTTTATCACGTATTTAATTGGTTTTACTAGATGTACAAATACTTTTAATAAACAAATACTTTACAAAGGACTATCGAATGCACACCTAACCTAACTTTAGGTAGTGTTGACTTTGCCCGGCAGGCAGCTCTACTGTAGGCTAGTATAGCACTTTAACATTGAGTTGGACTTGGACCTACACCTGGACTTGGACCATAATTCAGACACACCCTAAGAGGCATATTATACTGTTGTTCTAATATACACACACTTTGAGAACGGCTAGGCTTAATTTGTTGTACAACGAGAAATGTGCTGAAAAAAAGAAGAAACTTGAAAGTATAACTAACTCGTTTTGGATGAACTCATGGCAAAAGATCGGACAGTTTAGGCGATTTGTATTATCTTCATGTGTAATAAAATCTATTCGTGAAGAGTATCCAGAGACGGATGGTGTTTATGTGGCTTTCAAAACGCCAGCAGGTGTTGTAGAAGAATATTTACAGTGAATCAGTGAAAAAAATTAATTAAATACAAAATGCAATTACTTGTCATTTTATTTGGAATTGTGTTGTATGTTATATTTCCTTTATAATTATAACAAGAATCGCAACTGTAAGCTGATCTAGTATAATAAAAACCACAGATGAATTTAATAATCAGTTGATAATTGATTTTAAGAGTTTTAGCAAAATATGTGCTAGCGTCGACGCCGTTTATTGTAAAAATCAAAATAATCGCTATAAGAAGGAATTATATGTTTGCTTAATATTATTCCTCTTATGTTTTGTCCAAATAATGAGTAGAATAAGAGTTAGAGCGTGATAAGTGATGCACCGTTCAACAGACGTCAACTTGCAAAATGAGGATTTAACCCAACTCATTCCGCCATGTTCCCTCGTGACGTCAGGAGGCGGGTAAAATTGTTGTCGTCAATTACACCTGAAATCACTACATATTGATGTTGGCGAGCTAAGAATAGGCGAGTTGAGACTGAGCCGTTTTGGTGGGGATGTAGCGGATGCAGACCTGTTCATGATGTAGGTCACAGGTCCGGTCCACGATAAGAAATTACAAGTCTACCTTTTCAACTCACTACTTTAGGAACGAAAGTATGAGTTTTGTACAAATGAAACACCGTAATATATTGCTGAAACACACTTTATTTATAACACCCAATGTAAATGACGTAACATAGATTTACAATCACTTTCGGATGGGACGAAAGACAAACGCTGTTAGGTAAAATAATGAATAATTCTATGAATGTACAATCAAGCAGGGAAAACACAAATTTCAAACCATTAGCCATGAAGATGCAGAGTAGACCTAGGAACCATGTTTAACACCGAACCATGATGTTTCACGTTCGACTCAGATGTTCACCAATAACTTTGGCACTTTTGGCAACAAAATTCCCAATTTGTGTTATTTAAATGTCCAAGCTGTTGATGCTGATTATGTGACAAATATTAAACACAATATAAATAATATACTAATCACATTACTTAGATGAGCATTCGTATCTTTATTCAACTATATTTAATTGAAACATGGCTTCAGGAATTGCTCTTACAGAGGAATATTAAAGCTAGTGAACGGATATTCCAACCCGATCTCTAGTACAATTTCCAAGACAACCAACCTAGCTCATGGGCACAATATGTGGATTTAGACTGTTTACAACCATGAAACCCTACCTCGAGTGCTGTGTTCGTTAATACTGTATTACCGGGAGCGATGGCTTGATATTTAGTTTCCCCCGAATGATGAAAGTGCTAGTAACACAATGTGTGGGATATTTGAAGATAACACATGAGAGTAGTGCAGCCAACCGGTCGTTCCAGGTATGGGGAGGCGAGAGCTCTCTGAGCTGTTACTAGACGCAGGAAGGCAGCGTCGGTACCGTCGGTACCGTCGGTACTGTGACGCCCGGTATCCCGATGGTGGTGATGCCCGGTATCCCGATGGTGGTGGGGGCGACAGTTGAGATGCCAGAACTTGCAGGCAGGTTCGGGAAGCCAAACACTGGATAGTTGATGGCCGGGCACGAGGGGTCTTTCTTGACCTCGCCCGCAACCTTAATACAAGACGATGATGTCACACCGTGAACGGCCGACAAGGTCGCGTTAGTCACTCCCAGTGTAGAAGCAAAGTCCAGAAGCTCCAGGTAGTAAGGCACCGCGGAGAGCATATAGTTGGTGACAGGCGGGTTGGCGCAGACGGTGCCCTAAACAAGGACATATGTAAAGATAGTATACTTCATCGTTGTGTTGACAAGTCAAGTGATTACAAGGAATAAACATGAGTTGTATGTATTTATAGAATTTCTTCGCTGTATTGGCAAGTCAAGTGATAACAATAATTTCGCCTACTGTAACTCAATCTTAACAATTCGTCTCTAGAACAGGGACGACGCTAAGGCATTTTACTTAATGTCATTCGGCTACATTTGGAAAGCACATTGCAACAAGGCCATATGTGGCTACTTGTATGTGAGTAGTTTAAAGCTATATGAATAACACTAGATGAAGAACACTAGAAGTACAACATTTACTCACCCCAACCAATACTGGACATTCAGTCTTGAAAGTAAAGAACTTGGCAAGATCCGTGTAGATTTTGGGAATGAAGGTCACTGCTGTACAAACGTCGATATTCGAGGTTGACGTGAAGGTCGTTGCTTGGTTCGTGACCGAAGCTGTGGCCTGGAAGATACGAGCACATAAGTCACCTTTAGGCTATATTCACATGTTATGTAGCAAGTTGGTGATGGGGAGATCAATATACTAAATAATTATTTAGTATGTGATTTATACCATTGATACACATTCCTATCAATATGACTTCTGAACATTTCCAATAATATATATTACTACTTGTTAAATAATAATTCTTATAACTTTGATGGGGGCCTTATTTGCAGTATTCTAAGGCCCATGTCCCCTAAGCCCCTAACCCTGTCGAGCAGACAGACATAAGTTGAATATTAGTTGTTAATCTTATTTCCATTAATGATATGATAATAAGATAGATATAGTTATGATAACATACTTTCAGTTGGGATCTGCAGTAGTAAACTGTTCATAGAAGAAAAGAAAATGGGGAGTAAATTAAGATATAATGTTAACACACAAGCTTCGGGTTAATAATATACGCTGTGTTGTGGTGTAATGTACACGAGGTTCGTGTGAGAGTGAAGAGAAACCTCCAGTACTCACGTTGGCTAGAGAGAATGCTCCGTAGCCGATACAGCCCGTGGTCACCACGCTGCAGTCCGGGTTCAAGGTAACAGTGGGCATCGTAGGAAGAGTGATCAAGGATGACGCGGAACACGTGGCAATAGTGTACAGATTGAACGAGTAGCAGGCCTGGAAACACAACAGATCAACCGGTCACACAGGTAAAGGTAAAGATGTATGTCTGCATGGTGTAGCGGTGCCTTGAAGTGGGACAACTGGTCGCCAGAAGGAAGATAATCTGTGCTTTCTAACGCTGTTCTACAGGTTCATCGGAACTTTGATACCAGTACCACTAATCTTTATTTCGAATCTTGGGTATTGTCTACAAACTGATTGTGAAATATGTTTAAATCGTAACAGATGATGACCAGGGCTCGAAGGCAAGCATCCTGGGCCGGATGTATGTGCTGGTCAACCCCTGGGTGGCCCAGGGGGTGTAGTCTTGAGGGGGACAGTTTGGCGCCGACACTTGTGTGGAGGGCACGCCAGTCTGTTGCGAGCTGCCTTCAGGTTCCAACCTGTTGTGCTTGTTTTGTAACGAGTGCTAAAAGTATTCGTGAGGGTTGTGCATCAACTTCGTATTCTATCGAAATCTTGTTGTCTCCGGATAATAGATTAGTTATTTATTGAACCCCTCCTTATCCACCGGCAGGTGTGTGAGAAGCTACAAAATGCTTTACATTTGTAGGAACACTTCTATAAGTTTCGGATAGTTACTGTGATGAGTGTTTCTCTGAGTGTCAGAAGGCGAGGCAAGCCTCATCGAAAGAGAGAATTTATGTAGGGTATCTGCGCCTCCTGTGGCAATGGATATTGTACTCTGGAGCCAAGGTTGTTTTACTTGTCTGGTCGATTGCAAAGCATTGTTATTGATGACGGAATATCTTCACTTGAATCCGTTACGTCTGGAGTGCCCCAGGGATCAATTTTAGGACCGTTGATGTTCACATTATTTTTGTTAACGACTTCCCGCATGTTTTAAAACTTGCAAAGCTTAATGTTGCTGATGCCTAAAGTGTACAAACCAATCATATATGAGGACTGCGAGTAACTTCATCTGTTTTCTGATAGCACATACAATCACGCACTTTAACACGATTAATTAAACCCTTGTACGACACGTACGTGATGGTAGTCGTCCTTTTCAACAACAGCTAACTACATACACGTTTATTGCCTAGTGCTACATATATGAACTAGGAGCAGATTATTATTATTAGGATTGTCGTTGCAAATGTTAAACTCTATCATCATTTATTGCCATAATTAGAATCTGTGATATTTGTTTGACTCGTTGATCCAAGAGGATACCACGTCATCACTCAAATACACGGATCATTAATATTAAGAACTTCCCTTGTTAGATGACTATGATTTTACTTGAAACGAATTAACTTTGATAGTTTTATTATCAGCAATTAGTTGGTGGTTATTGATGTCGCAACGTTAAATTACACCGAAGAAGAAGTAACAGAAGAAAAAAAAACGGAAGATTACATATTATTGAATATAAATCCCGTGTCCCTTGTGATCTTTGAACCGCACCGTGAATAAACGAGCACTGCTACGGTCGTACCCAAAATAGGGAACGAATGTTAGACGTGTGGGGCTCGAACGGTGGGCTCTGGGGTGAGGAGGTCTCCTTAGAGGTGATACTCGTAGTGTGTCCTAAAAAGAGGTCGCTCCTTTCGGTATTTTTAGACGACTACAAAAATTTGCGAAGGAACCCGTTTGTCAAAAAATCGGGTTAGAGACGCATCTTTTTCGCATCCAGGTGAAAAAAGTTCTCGCCGTCGGTGCCCGAGATAGCTTTGACCTGGTAACTTCTGGTTATAAAAAACTGAAACGTATCGACGATTTCCTTCCGATTTTCAGACACATATCTGGCCAGCAAGTATTTTTTTCCGATTCCCACCAAAAAGTGGCCCAAAAAGTGGCGTAGCGAAGCGACTTTTCACCGGGGACCCTACGGTGGTAGCAATCCGAGAGATAACTGCGACAAGAGTGTCCTGCTAGATTTTCAGATCGCTATCGTGTCGGCGAGTGCCGTTTTTGTACCCCACAGTGGGTGGCCTCCCGGCAGGGTCTGCCGCCGGCCTCGAATGTGTATGAAGTGTTTCAGGATGGCTGGTTACAATAATATGTACACAACATATTATTTTGTATTACATTGTTAGTTTATTGATACATGTATTCTTATAAGCACAACCTGATACAAAACAGTCTACACCCTGTTATGGTCTCGCGTCCAGTGCACGCTCCTCTGGCCCAGTCAATTCACGCTACTGACAGTTTCATTGCGAAGACGTGCGCATTCCGCTTCATCTCCTCTTATTATGAATAATAAAGATTCATTAGAGGTACAACAATAAATCAAGATTGTTAAAATTGGAATAGTACATTGACTTATGGATAGGCCATAATACAAGTATGTTAATCTAGAAAAGTTAAAATACACAACACAACAAGGTTAACAATATAACATAAAGCAAAACTATATTAACGACAACAATGTAACAGTGCAAAAATATTAGCAGCACAATTAATATTAAAAGGTAAACTGTAAACGTATGTCAATGCTATCAATCCACACTGCAATCAAAATGTATCTGCCATAGTTCTTTTGGGGGCATAATAGGCCGACCTCTCCTCGAACAAATTCACTATCATTTTCCTGCTTTTGGGACAAATCTATGACTGACACAGTTGGTGCCAAATCTGCTGGTTCCTGATGAGCCGCAACAGAAGTATGAGGTGTTGTCGATTGACTCGGTGCTGGCCGTTCTAACAGGGCTGGTGGGGAAACAACCTCAGTAGTTGGTCTCAGGAACTTACGGTTTCTCCGGTAGGGGCCTCCATCGACATCTACCAGATGAACGGGGAGAAACTTGTTTTTCAGCGATGCCCAACCCCCATCTACCGGATCGTTCTTGAATACGCACAGATTGTCCTTCAATGGCTTCCATATCTACAGCTGCCCGGTCATAGTAATGCTTCTGTCATTCTCTTCTGTTGTCCAATGTTAGAGGCACACAATGAATTATTTCTGGAACAAGTAATTGATTAGCAATCGGTAGATGTATTCGAGTGCGTCTGGCCATCAACATTTGTACCGGACTGCACTAAGTATCTTGTTTAGGAACATTCCGTTGCTCCAGAATAGACAATTGAAGATCACTTCATCTTTTGTTACCTTCTTTACAAGGTTCTTGGCTGCTTTGACAGCAGCTTCAGCATTTCCATTGGCTTGGCTGTGGTATGATGAAGTCGTAAGTGTTGAAATTTCCATCCTTCTCTAAAACGTTTGAATTCCGCGCTTGGGAATTGAGGTCCATTGTCCTAGATCAGTGTGCTGGGTATTCCATTGGTGCTAAAATGTCTTTTGAACCTTTCAATAATATTGTGTAACTTGTGGATTCGGTCAACTCATCGAGTTCCCAATATGTAGAATATTGATCTATGGTAACGAAGGAGTGCTTGTTATTTGTTTGGAACAAAACTGTAGATACCATAGACCAAAGCAAAGTTGGGACTAGGAAGAAGAGCAACGTTTCCTTTTGTTGTGTAGATGCTGCTGTAGGTGCTGCATCACCATAATGCATGAAGGAAAACTAGTATCTAACCTAACTTCATTGGGCAATATTTTCAATAACTTTTTCACTACCATTAATTTGCCATCAGCAATTTTACAGGAATCTCTTAACCCTCTTCACATTATCACCCAAGAAGGTCCCCTAGCCCAGTTCAAACCATTTTTCTGAAGCCAACCACTCCCAGTGAAGTGGCAAATATATTGAAAAAACTAAGCACAAGACACTCAGCTGGGCTGGATGAAATTCCAGGATCACTCTTGGCAAAATACTCCCACTTTATATCTCTTCCCCTCTATCTTACATACATCCATATATATCATATCATACATCCATTTCATCAGGTATCTTTCCCTCTGATCTTAAAGCAGCAAAGGTAATACCAATCTATAAGAAACAAGGGAAAAAAACTGACAAAAACAACTACCGCCCCATCTCAATCTTGTCGTCTTTTTCTCAAGTCTATGAATACATCATGCATGACCGCCTTATGGCACATCTCAATCATCACAACGTTATTTCACCAAGTCAACATGGTTTTCTTAAACATAGATCAACAACTTCCGCTCTTTTCAGTTTCCTCTCACATGCATATTCCGCCCTTGATAAAGGAGAACATGCAGTTAGCATATTTTATGATCTTAGCAAGGCCTTTGATTCAATTGATCACGTTTCTGTCAAAGATGGAGTACTATGGGATCAGAGGTATTGCTCAAAGTTGGCTTTCATCATACCTATCTGGACGCTCACAAGTAGTGGCTATCCGCACTGTTGACAATAATTTAACAAAAACAGTTCTCTCAGATCCTCAAAAATTAGTTAAAGGAGTCCCTCAAGGCTCGATATTAGATCCCTTTAGCTTTCCTCTTTCATGTTAATGACCAGCAGCTACACCTAACCGGTGGACTTCTTATACAGTATGCAGATGACTTCAGTTATCTGCTAACTGCCCCCAAACACACTATATCTAGCTTTCCAAAGATATTAAATCAAAAGGCTGTGCAAATGTCTCAGTACTGCCAGCAAACATTTCTTTCATTATCTCTTCCCAAAACAGTATACATTTATTTTCATACTCCCCAAAATATACCCCTGTCAAGCCCTTTAATCCAAATTGGAAGGTACCACATTATTCGCTCTAACTTAATTAAACTTTAAGGACTAATCCTAACAGAGACTTTGGATTGGTCGGGTCAAACAACATTGTTTCATCTAAAATTCTTAGTGGGTGTTATATACACAGAAAACTTAAAAATATAGTCCAACCTCATATTTTGATTAGAGTCTTCATCCTCCAGAAAAGAGCAATCAGGATAATAGCGGGAGCTTCTAGAAAGCGATCTTGTCGGGAACTCTTTCGACAATTGGAAATCCCAACACTAGCATGTGTCCTGATTCAGTCAGCATCTCATTTCGTTCGCCTTAATGCCCACATCTTCCAGCAAAACACAACTGTTCATGATCACTTTACACGTTCAAGCAATTTAGTTCACGTTTCCTCTCATAATCTTTCCCTTTTCTCTAAAGGGCCATACTACTTAGCATCAATTATTAATAATAAGCTTCCAAATAAAATTCACTTATGCCCATCTGACAATTGTTTCAAATCTAATCTTAAGTCCTTCCTGCTAAAAAAAGTTATTACTCACTCCATGAGTTCCTATCTGAACGGCTCTCCCAAACAAATTGCCTTGTTGAATTGTCATTAATATCAATATTTTCAATGTATTAACTATTATTGTGTGCACATTTGTAAATGTTATTGCATTTTTTTATGTTTCAATAATTGTATTTCCTACTACATGTATTTATGTACTATCTATAACATTGTGTTTAACCTTACTCTTAATACCACCTTATTCATTTCACTCCAGCTATCTCTCTCTCTAGAGAATAGGCGGAAGTGTTATACTTCTACTCTGTATTAGTTCAAAGAATGAAAAATATTACTTACTTACTTACTTACTTCTTAATTACTTACTTACTTACTTACTTACTTACTTACTTACTTACTTACTTACTTACTTACAAATGCCAAATTTTATTGTGGTACGCTATGCTTTTCCTCCTGGATGAAAAAATGGGTTGAAACATCGTCCAAATCACCTGAAGGATTCTAGCTACTAGTATTGGCAATACTACTTACTAATTTGTCAGTTTTCAATTGGTAAGCGATTTTGACCAAACAAATAGGGCTACAACGGTTAAATTTTACAAACATTAAGATAATAGTGATGTAGTGAATTTTGATAGAAAAAAACAGAATAAGTTAGAATGTAAGATGATGGAAGACTTCGATATATAGGTTTTAATATAAGCCTTTTACAGGTTTTAATATATAGAAATGAAAATAATCACTTACAATGGATTCAAAAAGCAAATCTTTAGGCCAAGGGATGTTTTAAATTCTTGATAATTGTTATTACCATAGCAATTGTTACTTCTTTATTAAAATTATTCTAGTTTAACAAAAAAAAATTTGCATTGAGATCAGGCATACAAAAAACTTGTAGAACTGCAGCCAAACCTTGCACTCAAAAGCAATGAGATCTAAAAAAAGTGCCAATCTCATGTACTCTTTTACATTTGCGCTTTCTTAATTCATATACGTACACGTCCCCTTAACTGCACCCTTGAAAAGCTTGGCAAAACAGAATTTGCATAAACTATTACATTTAAATTAATAGTTACAAAATTCTATTTTGCCTAGCTTTTCGAGGAAGTAGTTATAAGGCAGTGTGCGTTAAATGAATTAAGAAAGCGCGAAAGAAAAATAGAAGTACATGAGCTTGGCACTTCTTTTAGGTCTCACTTTTGAGTGCGTAATATTTGGCTGTATGTTTACAAGTTTTTGTGTGCATGGGATAGAGAATGTCCAACTTAACCGCAATACCATGCGAACATTGACTGTTAAAAATAAGTTCACTTAAGTGGGGACCTGTGGACCCGTTAGTAAAATTCAGAGCTATAATAATTGTTTGGTGATGGGAATTGAGAAATTGCACAACAAAAAGAAATTTCACTCTAGTAGTTAATGGAAAGGTATTGTACCGCTCGTGGTTCAATCACAGGAAGAAGCGTAGCATATTTATTAATGAATTATCGTTATTATCTTAAACATTGCACTCTATAGTAGAATTAAAATACGTGGCGTGAGAAGTCTAGAAGAGAGCTACTAAAAGTACTGGCCGAATTAGCCTCAGCTACTTTTACACAACCAATTCACCACTGGTTGAATAACTATTAACATTTGTAATTGTTGTACTGTGCTATTGGTAGTTTAAGGGTGGAGCGGGTGAAGACCCATTCATGATGTAGTTTGTCCATAATAAAAAATTACAATCCTTCCTTTACAGTTTACTTCTTACAACTTTAGGAACGAAAGTATGAGTTTGCACAAATGAAACACCGTAATATATTGGCTGAAACACACTTTATTTATAACATCCAATGTAAATGACGTAACATAGATTAACACTCACTTTCGGATGGGACGAAAGACAAACGCTGTTAGGTAAAATACTGAATCATTCTATAAATGTACGATCAAGCAGGGAAAACACAATTTCAAACCATTAGCTATGAAGATGCAGAGTAGGCCAGGAACCATGTTTAACACCGAACCATGTTGTTTCACGTTCGACTCAGATGTTCACCAATAACTTTGGCACTTTTGGAAATAAAATAACCAATTTGTGTTATTTAAATATCCAATATTATTGTGGCTGATTATGTGACAAAC
Source organism: Sweltsa coloradensis (assembly GCA_024449915.1). Taxonomy (NCBI): domain Eukaryota; kingdom Metazoa; phylum Arthropoda; class Insecta; order Plecoptera; family Chloroperlidae; genus Sweltsa; species Sweltsa coloradensis. The sequence goes on along the minus strand of JAMZAV010002281.1, from coordinate 97,405 downwards.
AATAAACTCAAATAAATAATATACTTATCACCCTACTAAAATGATTATTAGTATCAAAATTCAACTTTATTTAATTGAAACATTGATTCAGTTTTAGTGAACAGATATTCCAACCCGATCTCCAGAACAATTTCCAAGACTACCAACCTAGCTCATTGGCACACTATGTGGATTTAGACTGTTGACAACCATGAAACCCTACCTCGAGTGCTGTGTTTGTTAATACTGTATTACTGGGAGCGATGGCTTGATATTTAGTTTCCCCGGAATGATGAAAGTGCTAGTAACACAATGTGTGGGATATTTGAGGATAACACGTGAGGGTAGTGCAGCCAACCGGTCGTTCCAGGTATGGGCAGGCGAGAGCTCTCTGAGCTGTTGCTAGACGCAGGAAGGTAGCGTCGGTACCGTCGGTACCGTCGGTACTGTGACGCCCGGTATCCCGATGGTGGTGATGCCCGGTATCCCGATGGTGGTGGGGCGACAGTTGAGATGCCAAAACTTGCAGGCAGGTTCGGGAAGCCAAACACTGGATAGTTGATGGGGCCGGGCACGAGGGGTCTTTCTTCACCTCTGCCGCAACCTTAATACAAGACGATGATGTCACACCGTGAGAGGCCGATAAGGTCGCATTAGTCACTCCCAGTGTAGAAGCAAAGTCCAGAAGCGGCAGGTAGTAAGGCACCTCGGTCAGCATGAAGTTGGTTAAAGGCGGGTTGCCGCAGACGGTGCCCTAAACAAGGATATACAATAATAAACATACCTTATGTATAGATTGATGATGAATTGGATATTGCTTAACGTCTCATATTTATGCACTTTGGCTTATCGAGACGATTTATGTATAGAAAATACTTCTTCGTTGTATTGACATGTCAAGTGATTACAATGAATAAACATGCCTTATGTATAGAAAGTACTTCTTCGTTGTTGTTGTATGCTCCCGCTTCCCGGAAGCGCTCTCTTACTTGACTAGATACTAGTGTTGCTAACTGACTAGTGTAGTAGTTTGATGTCGACCGTATGTCCGGTTCTGAATAAAACTGACGTAATGACAGACTAGTTGGCTAAACAGTGTACAGTGATTAATTAGTATGTAATCCAGGTAGAACACCTCGTCCCTGGGATACTACATTGGCGACGGAGGGTAAATTAATGCATTCGACATCTGAAAAGAAGGTAGGAAGGTAGTTATATTAACAGTTTGCATAGGCCTAGACCACCCAGAATTGTTTAATCATGTCCGGTGAAAACGGCGTGCAGCCTTTCGACTGCTCAGGTGACCAGACAACAGTGGGACAACGCTGGACGCGTTGGCTTAGGGGATTTGAATATTATGCAGAAAAAGCTAATATTAAAGACCCTCAGAGAAAGAAGGAAACGTTGTTGCATAAAGCAGGTCTGGATGTACAGGACGTGTATCACAGTCTGCCAGCGGCAGGGGCAGATGGAGGTTCCAATGTTTATTTGGATGCTGTCGCAGCGTTGACTGTGAAGTTCACACCTAGGAGTAATATTCCTTACGAAAGGATCAAGTTCCGTGCACTTAGCCAACAAGAGGGTGAGTCTATTGATAAGTTTGAAGTTAGGTTAAGGCGCCAGGCTCTTCACTGTGGGTTTGACACACTCATAGATGAACACCTGCGTGACCAAATATTGGACAAAGTTTTTTTCTAAGCAACTCAAGAGAAAACTTATTGAAATAGGTCCAGATATGACCCTACAGTCTGTGTTGGACACATCTCGATCTTGGGAGGATGCCAACCAGCGCGAGCTAGGACTGGAGCAGGTTAGCTCAGGCCTAGGGCTAGGTCTGCCTGAAAAAGCAAGCTGTAGTGAACAAGGTAAGCCTAGGCCTAGATAGGTCAAAGAAAATAAAATGCTTTGCATGTGGCTATGTGGGACACATGAAAGGTAGTGATGGGTGTCCAGCAAAGAACAAAGAATGCCATCTGTGTCATCAGATTGGGCACTTTGGAGCTTGCTGTAGGAAGAAAAGTAAACAAAAAGGGAACGCTCTAAAGGAAACACAGGAAAAAAAGAGAAAAGCAAGGTTAGACAAGTTAATGTCGATTCAATACAGACGACGAGTCGGAAGATCGCCGCGACTATGCTTTCGGAGTGACCAGAGTTAACCACTGAACGGTTCTTTTGACCTATTGAAGTCAAGGTGGGTGGAATTGGTTTGGAGGTTATGGTTGACTCAGGAGCTACATGTAATGTAGTAGATGAAAAAACGTGGACTCGCTTAAAGGAAAAAAAGTTGACTGCTGCTCTTCATTATCTAGTAAGGCACTCTTTCCATATGGTAGTAAAACCCCCCTGACTGTCCTGGGTAAATTCCAAGCAGATGTAGAGGTAAGACCCGGTCCGAAGGTAAGCGCTTTGTTCTACGTAATCAAAGGCAAGGGTGTGCCACTTCTTGGAAAGAGACTGCAATAAAACTAGGAGTTTTGAAGATAGGCCTGCAAGTGAATCAGGTCGAAAGGCCTAATAAGCCTAAGCCTGTATTGGGAAAGTTGAAAGATTTTCAAATGAAACTTCCCATTAACCATGATTTTGGAAACCAAGTGTACCAACCATTGAGAAGAGTTCCTGTGCCCCTTCAAAGAATTTACTAGAAAACTAAACTTCAAGAGTTGGAAGACCAAGATATCATTGAGAAGATTGATGGCCCATCGCAGTGGTCCTCGCAGCTCGTGGTCGTCCCTAAGGGTAATGGAGGATGTCAGGATTTGCGTTGACATGCGTCAGGCAAATACTGCGGTGGAAAGAGAGAAACATCACATACCAAGTTTTGATGAGGTACTCCCTGATCTAAGGGACAGTAAATTCTTTAGTAAACTTGATATTGACAGCGCTTTTCACCAAATTGAATTGATCCCAGAATCAATAAGAGAGATAACAGCCTGTGAACACTTTCATATGTACTGTATGGAAGAGATACTTTCGACCTGATCACCGACAATAAGCCCATCGAATGCATATTGTCACCAAAAGGTAAACCATGTGCTAGGATAGAGCGATGGATGTTAAGATTACAATCCTATAACTATCACATTGTACATCGCCCTGGAAAGTCTAATATTGTGACCCATTATCTAGGCTGTTGGATCCGGGAAAATGTAAGACAACTTTTGATGCTGAAGGTGAGAATGTCTTCAAATCATAGTTCAGTCATCAACACCAGTAGCACTAAGATTGGAGGATATCGAAGATGCTTTTGAAACTGATATGGAGCTTCAGTCTGTATCTCGTAGTCTCGAATCGGGTTCTTGGAGTGATGACTCGAGCAAACCATTTCATGCATTTGCCACTGAACTGAGCAAGGTAGGAAATATCATCTTGCGTGGAAATCGTTTGATAATGCCAGTTGCTCTCAGGCAGCAAACCATGGAATTGGCCCACGAGGGTCATCCGGGGAATGTCAGTTATGAAGCAAAGATTACGATCTAAGGTATGGTGGCCGGGGATTGATAGGGAATGTGAGACATTTGTTAAGACTTGTCATGGTTGCCAGCTTGTCACTGCACCTGATGTTCCGGAGCCTATTCGTACAACATCACTGCCAAGCCGCCCTTGGCAAGACATAGCTGTAGATTTTCTAGGACCCCTACCATCAGGACATTACTTACTAGTCACTATTGACTACTACAGTAGATTCTTTGAAGTGGACATCATGAAGTCCATTACCGCTGAGAAAACAATCGAGAAACTTAAACCGATTTTTGCTAGGTTTGGTTTACCTTCATCCATTAGGTCAGATAATGGACCCCAATTTGCCAGTGAAGAGTTCAAGAAATACTGCGGAGAAAATAATATTGATCTACGTTTCACACAACACCGTTGAGGGCCGCAGGCTAACGGGGAGGTGGGGCGCCAAAATCGTTCTATGTTAACAACGTCTGCGTATTGCACAAGCAACAGGACAAGATTGGAAAGAAATTGTACTTCAGTATCTAATTTTATACCGTAATATTCGCATTGTACTACAGGCGTAGGCGCTGCCGAACTTCTTTACCGTAGGAAATCCGAGACAAGTTACCAACTTGGGAGGCAAAAACAGTGGATGATGGTGAAATCAGAGACCGGGACCTTGAAAGGAAATGGAAAGGGAAGGAATATGCAGATAAATCACGACGCGCTAAGGAAAGTGTGATAGTGGAAGGAGATTATGTTTTGATGAAGCAAAACAAAACTAACAAACTAACTACTCCCTACTGTCCCACCCCTACCCAAGTAGTGTCAAAGAACGGGAACAGTATTACCGTTCAAACTCCTGACCGTGCCCGCTATACCCGAACTCTACCCATTTTAAGAGGTTCCATACCAGAGATTCCCACTCTGGTTCTCTACCTGAAATTCCCTTCTGAGCCTAATAACAAGGCTCTACAAAATGGAGATGTGCAGAACCATGGGACGCAGGAGGTCGTTCGAGCCGACGTTCCGCCCGAGAGCCCAAGATCACCGGTCCAGGTGAAACCCAGGCCGCAGAGGGAACGAAGATTGCCTATACGTTACCAAGACTAAGCAAAGACAATTCTTATACTCTGTGGTTTCATTTGATTACATTTAAGAACTTGATTGACATTCTTCATAAATTCATTATGTACTAGTTATTCTATTTTCAACTATATATTTGATATTCTTATTTGTATTACTATTTTAATTGTTGTAAAGAGGGAATGTTCCCGGAAGCGCTCTCTTACTTGACTAGATACTAGTGTTGCTAACTGACTAGTGTAGTAGTTTGATGTCTACCGTATGTCCGGTTCTGAATAAAACTGACGTAATGACAGACTAGTTTGGCTAAACAGTGTACAGTGATTAATTAGTATGTAATCCAGGAGAACACCTCGTCCCTGGGATACTACAGTTGTGTTGACAAGTCAAGGTGATATCAATAATTTCGCCTACTGAAAACTCAATCTTAGCAATCCGTCTCCAGAACAGGAACGACGATAAAACATTTACTTGTCATTCGGCTACATTTGAAAAGCACATTGCAACAAGGCCATATTGGCTACTTGTATGTGAGTTGTTTAAAGCTATATAGTGAAGAACACTAGAAGTACAACATTTACTCACCCCAACCAATACGGGGCATTCAGTCTTGAAAGTAAAGAACTTGGCAAGATCCGTGTAGATTTTGGGAATGAAGGTCACTGCTGTACAAACGTCGATATTCGAGGTTGACGTGAAGGTCGTAGCTTTGTTCGTGACGAAAGCCGTGGCCTAAAAGATACGAGCACATTAGTCACCTTTAGGCTATATTCACATGTTATGTGGCAAGTTGGTGATGGCGAAATCAATATACTAAATAATTATTTAGTAAAATTATGTGATTAATACCATTGATACACATTCCTATCAACATGACTTCTGAAGATTTCCAAAAAATTATGTGATTATATTGTATGTAGATACATGAAATAAATGCAATCTGAAATGCGCGTCATGTGTGTGGTTGTTACAAGTTAGTGTTTCTTCTGGCCCTCCACGTGCTGCCTTATCGCGGTATTCTAAGGCCCTGTCCCCTAAGCCCCTGTCGTGCGGGACAGACATAACTTGATTATTAGTTGTTTAAACTTAATTCCTTTAATGATATAAAATATGTTAGATACATTATAAAACTACTTAGGGCCTAACTCAACTAAAACCGGGTTTACTTACTTTTAATTGCGATATTTCGGAGAAACTCAGTCTGCTTCCTCAAGCATCCATGCTCGACTCAGTTTAAGTTTAAGTAACCAAGGTTTTAGTTCAATTAAGTGATTTTATAATATACGTTCCGGGTTAATGAGTTGGTGTGATATTTTTAAAATGATAGATATAGTTATGATCATATACTTTCAGTAAAGATCTTATTTATTCCACGTGTCAATGAAGAGAAAAGTAGAAAACGCTCTATAAAGTACAGACTAGCAGTCATGTGGAATGACCTTCCATCGAACATTTAATCAATTAAAAACAAAACACGATTCAAGAAGGATTTAGCGAATTTAACTCTACCGCATTAGACTTCAATACCACCGTTATAGATAGACACTATTCAAAGGGTAAGGTTAATACTTAATTAATAGGCTAACATAGGCTAAAATAGGCTAAAAGGATAGTAGTTTTTTTAGTTCTAGTAGTTTTTAGTTTTCTTTAGCAGTAAATCCTAACTGTATTATGTATTGTGCATATTAGTATTATTGAATTAAGAACACATAATTTTAATATTTTTAATTATTTCCAATTAATTGGTAAACATTTGCAGCAGAATAAAGTTCCATTATTTGTTGTTTATTATTTGATGTGTTATTAGATATTCTGGTCAAAAGGTAGTATAGTGTCTAGTTCATAGAATAAGATAACTTTAATTCATATCAAGGGAATCAAGCATTTTATATGTAAACTGTATAATATTAATCTGTAAGTTTCATAGAAACCCATAAAAAAAAAATTTGGTAGTAAAGTAAACTGTTCATAAGAAGAAGAATAGAAAATGGGAAGTAAGATGTTATCATGATAACTTGTAGCATTGTTCTCCTAGCTGGACACAAGCTCTGGGTTGATAATATACACTGTGTTGAGATGTAATGTACACGAGGTTCGTGTGAGAGTGAAGAGAAACCTCCAGTACTCACGTTGGCTAGAGAGAATGCTCCGTAGCCGATACAGCCCGTGGTCACCACGCTGCAGTCCGCGTTCAAGGTCACAGTGGGCATCGTAGGAAGAGTGATCAAGGATGACGCGGAACACGTGGCAATAGTGTACAGATTGAACGAGTAGCAGGCCTGGAAACAGAACAGATCAACCGGTCTCACAGGTTAAGGTAAAGATGTAAACACATGGCAATAGTGTAAAAGATTGAACGAGTAGCGGGCCCTGGAAACAGAACAGATCAACCGGGCAAGATGTAGCATTTTGTGGGTTTGTAAGCGAGTGCCAGCTGGTCGCCAGAAAGAAAGTCAATTTTGTGTTTCTAACGCTGTTCTGCAGGTTCATCGGTACTCTGCAAACACCATCGTTTATTTATTATGTGTTACCTAACGATTGATTCTAAAAATATTATGTTCACACTAGGAAAACGCTCAAGTCCCCGCCGCTTTGATGGATTGAGCTTTTTAAAAAATTTTAGTTGCGTGAGATATCTTTATTTTTGAAAAGTCTTTGTTTTGCTGCCTACGCATTGAAGGTGATTGTTGTCAAGTTTCTTTTGTTACCATTTTCCGAAAAAACTTATTTAAAAGCTTTATTATTATGGATTCTGGCTAACTTTTCAACTTTTTCTTTCAAAAGGTACTACATCACTTAACCCTAATGTCCATGTATAATATGAACGTTGTAGCCCCACCCGTTTGGTCAGAATTGGCCCAAATGGCACGAAAATATCGCACAAATAATTAAAAATCTTATATTAAAAGCTTTATTTCTATGGATTCTGGCTAACTTTTCAAACTTTTTCTTAAAAGGGTACTACATTACCATAACCATTAATGTCCATGTATATTATGAAGGTTGTAGCTCCCCCCTTTTGGTCAGAATTGGCCCAAATGTCACAAAATATCGCACAAAAAATCGAAAAAAATCGTAAATGTACGATATTCATGAGAAATATTTCTTCGATTGTACCCAAAAACAAACACCTCTAAGTTCAGAGATTTCGAAGGTCCTGTCAAATTTTAAATCAAGATCGGATATGCCGTTTGCCTGGTAGAGAGTTAACAAACAGACAGAAAAACAAAAAAACAAAACAACAACAAAAAAAAACACCCGAGCTAAATTTTTTGGGGGTCAGTGAAATTGAAGTCTTCGCGTCGCTCATCCAATGATCTTCTTCTTCTTCGTCTTCTTCTTCTTCTTCTTTTTTCCTCTTCTTCTTCTTCTTCTTCTTCTTCTTCTTCTTCTTCTTCTTCTTTCTTCTCTTCTTCTTCTTCTTTTTCTTCTTCTTTCTTCTTCTTCTTCTTCTTCTTCTTCTTCTTCTTCTTCTTCTTCTTCTTCTTCATCTTCTTCTTATTCTTTTTCCCTTCTTCTCATATGCCAACAATTTACATTATTCATGGCATCGTGTGTTTTCTAGTTTCCCAGTAGAGATAGGAGTCCTGTTCCCTCCGATCCATGTCATTTGGCACTTTGACCCGTTCAACCTTGAAATATAGGTGTCCCTTAGGGCGCCGCAGCCAAGCCGCGACGTGCTTCACACTCAGGCACCTTATACAGCAAGCAAAGTTGGGGTGTTTTCGAGGTGCTACCCAGCCGTCATGAAACTTGATGTGAACTTAAAATCTATAAAAATCGAGGGGATTTATATACCTGACAACACTGCCAAATTTTATTTGGGTACGAGCATTCATTCGTAGTGAAAAAATGACTTGAAAACTGCTCAAATCACTTTAAAGATGTGAGCTCCGGGCTACTGGCTACTACTTGCTACTACTAGCTACTACTTACTAATTCGTCAGTTTCAATTGGCCAGTGATTCTGAACGGGTGGGGCTACAATGTTCATATTTAAATGGACATTAAGGTAATGGCGATGTATTGCCTTTTGAAAGAAAAAGTTGTATAAGATAGCTGGAAGGCATCCAAATAATGATTTTAATATTAGCCTTTTACAGGTTATAATCAACAAGGTAAAACTATAGAAACTTGAAAATAACACCTACATTGCGTACAAAATAAATTCTTTGGGGATCGAGACACTTATTTAACATCGTATTGTCAATTTGTATTACCATAGCAATAAATACAACTTTATTAAAAACTATTTTTATTTATTGTAACAAAGATAGTTTTGCAGTATAGAACGGGGAAAAAGTAATGAGATCCCACACATACAAAAAACCTGTAAAAATACAGCCAAACCTTACACACTAAAAGTAATTAGAACTAAAAATGGGCCAAGCTCATATTCCCTTCCTCATTTGCGCATTCTTAATTCTAAACGTAAAGTCTTTGAAAAGCTTTGCAAAATAGAATTTTTATGAACTGTTACGTTAAATTTAAATTTAAAAAATTGAATTTGTATGAACTATTTTGTTTAAATTAATAGTTCCCAATTCTATTTTGCCAAAGCTTTCCAAGAATGTTGTTACGGGTCACTGTAACGTTTATGAATTAAGAATGCGCAAATGGGGGAAGGGAATATGAGCTTGGCCCTTTATTAAGATATCATTACTGTTGATTGTGTAAGATTTTGGCTGTATTTTTTAAAGGTTTTTGTATGCGTCGGTTTAAATATCTACAAAAACTATACCTTTAAACCCAAATTTTTTTTTAGGTATGTTTTTATGTACTTAGAAATTTTACTAGGGCAAAATTTGGTATAATTATTATGTTTGTGGTAGAATCAGTTTGTTACAAACATTTACTTTTAAAGTTAAGATGGTGCCAATTTCTATTTTTGGCTGGGACCTGCCATGGAAAAAAACAAGATGGCCGCCTTCAATTTACTTCGCAACTAATATATCGTTAAAATTAAAATTACTTGGCCGATTTCAATTTCAAAAGAAAGGCCTACCATTCGAAAAGAATTTCATTACGCTACGAATTATATTTCCTTTTTCACGACAATAGAATACTATTTGAGGATATGTTACAAAAACAAAACATAATAATACCACAAATCAATATCGTTAAGTTTTTAAACAAGTGAACATCTACAAATTCAAAAAAATTCTAGATTTCTTAAGTTGTGTTTTGTAGCATATTTCTCTATGTTTCGAATGAGTTCTTGCTTTTTCTAAATTTCGACAAAAAAAAAAACCCCAGATAATTATTTGAAGCGTCAGCATGCTGAGACGAGTTTGTGTAAAAGTTAACGTTTTTAACATAAACTTAAATAAAAATTTTCCCCTTTTACCCGCCCCCCCTGGCAAGGAAACATTAAAGCAACATTGCATAATGAAAAGACAAAATAATCTGAAGAATACTTACACAGGGCCCAACCCCCAATGCTGAGGGCCTGGTAACCTGCTACAAGTACAGCCACGGTCGACACGAGCACCAGCATGTTTGCCATAGTGAAGACCTGTGTAGTGGACTACGGGGCAAGTAGTAGCTAGTAGACTGCCTAGGAGCTTGTGTAGACCTCCAATGGAAACTACCCCCCTTATATACCAGAACTTTGTAGTTATTTTAAGGCAAAACCCCTTAAACTCAAGTTCTCCCAATTTCGACCTCTTAAAAAATGTGACGGTACAGTTCGTTAAATTTAAAAACTTCCTTATGATACTTGAATTATTTTCAATTACGCTCAATTAACAATTTCTTTTCCACTATAATAATGTTAATCATTTTGATTTTGATACTGATGAGCACAAATTCTGTATGTGTATTCTAAACGAAACAATGCAACATAATCAGTATATCCTAGGTGTACCTAATTTCCGACATTATTTCAGTAATGGATTCGGTATTAAATTTTGAAACAATCCTGCGTCCTTCACATAAATGATGAACATATTAAACGCTACAATCTGCTCATTACACAACAAAGGGGTTTGGGGAATGGCAGCCATTATGTAGGATACATATTGTGATGTAAGAGGACTTAGGGCCCCCGCAAAAGATGTACTTGCCTGAGTGACTGCAATTGGGGACGCATCTCTTGTCACCCTAAAGCCCACCCACCTTACACTGACCAGGACCGTTGGTAGGTGGGTTAATGGAGGGGATTGAGACACAGTAATAAGACGTGAATCCACTTAAGAGACCAGCACTGTATTGAAGATAAACATAGCAACCTTCCTATTCTGGCCTAGGATCGAACCTATGAGTTCCGTCTGGCAGACCGTGGTTTCATACCTCTACTGACTCTATGCCTTACTAATTGGTGTGCATGGCTTACCAATTGACTCCTGGTTCCTGGTATGTGGTTTAGACTGGCTCCCTCTGGACGCCCTGATGTCGAACCCAGTGATGACTTCTCTCTTCACCTCTTCTTATGGCTAATCCTTGTTCTGATTCTTCGTCCAGTAATCCTCTCTTAGAACTCTTCCTGGAAACTTGTCATTCACCTTCCGATTCTTGTTCCACTCTCCCACTCTCCTCCGTCAACGGTTGTCACTCGTCTCTCTTTTCTCAACGAACGTCTCTACGTACCTCCGCATTCTCTCGTTCAATGCCCTTAATCAAAGTCCGATCTTTTATAATTATGTCCATGGCATAACTGTGCACTTACACATAGGACTGTGACACCACCCCTGGTTCCTCCTCCCTTGAACCCAAGTGAGAACGAGACGATATTACCCTCCATTTGAACCCAAGAGCAAATCAATGCTACCATTCCCTTTAAACTTAAGAGATAATGGTACGTCAGTGCTACCACTTCCCACACTAGGGTAAGACACCCCTTTGGCGCTCCCCTTAACCAATGCTGCGTATGACAAGGGTGTCCTTCCATTCTCCACAATAGGGCAAACAACCACGTCTGGCTCCTTCCTATCCTCACAAGACGTAGGCACTGTTGCACTTCTGCCCTCGTCACCACGAAGCGACACCACCACTTCATCCCCTACATACTCATGAACAGTAGACAGTGACTCTCTACACCTAGCAGTGACACCCCCAAAGCATCCCCGACCTTCTCATAAACGGTAGGCAGAGAAGTACTACCCTCTTCACCTAGAAGTGACAACTCCAAGGCATCTCCAATATCCTCGTGAGCAGTTTCATAACCCTCACCACATTATGGGACAGCAAAAAAATCCCCTACAACCTCGTGGGACACCAATACATCCCCATATCCTCGTGAGTGGTAGATACCATAGAACATCCACCCTCAATCTCAGAACTCAAAACCTTTGAAATTACCTTGCCATTGCTGTTAATCGTCACTGAAATGTCACTACTCTTAACCACAGGACATAACACCTTAGAAACCTCCTCATTATTGCAAACAGTCGACACCTCAGTGCTTCTACTTTCCACGAGGGTGATCCAACGGTGTTAAAGGCACAGAAGATGGTATTTTGCTCCCCCGTGACAACAACAGGTGCTCCTCGACGAGCCTCGAGTGACTTTAGCTTGACACAGTCCCTCTTAAAATGACCCAGTTTTCGACAATAGAAATAAACTACCCCATCTTTTAAAAGCACGCCGCTGAGGAGATCGTTTGGGCAACACCTTCCTGACCCCTTGGGTCCCTGTATCGCACCGTTCATGACCCTCGAATTGTTATCTGACAAATTTGCATTTTGACGATTACAATCACTCCCTAGATCCTTAAATTCTTCCCTTAAATTCTCCATCCTCCGATCTAACTGAATAACTGGTTTGTTTAAAGGCTCCACTACCGGGTCCACTACCTCATTAGACACCGCACTCGAATTTTCCTCTTTGTTGTTTCCCTTTACAATCTTTTCCATCGGCTGCAATGTGTCCAACAACTTCAAAAGCAGTGTTGGACCACTTGAAAGATATCAACTTAGTTCACGATAATCAGCATGGGTTCCTTCCAAAACGCTCTTGCGTTTCTATGCTTACAAAGGTTCTTGATGATTGGCAGTAAACCTTAGATAGTGGTATTGCTAAACAAGTGAATGAAATTGTATAGGATTGGACGAAAGCTTTTGATCAAGTTCTCCACAAAAGGCTTCTGGACAAGCTTCTTGGCTACAAAGTAGAAGGATCATTATAAAAATGGATCATTAGCTTTCTTTCGAATCGAACTCAAGCTGTTGTTTTTAATGGTTCAATCTCTTCCTTTACTGACATAACCTCTGGTGTGCCTCAGGGCTCTGTGCTTGGGCCATTGTTGTTCATTATATTTATGCTTGATCTGCCAAAAATTTTGTTTCTTCCAGCTTGTCTCAATATGCAGATGATTGTACTTTGTATCGTCCCATAGTCAATTTAAATGATGTCATGGCGCTTTTAGATGGGTTAGATAGCATTGTCGAATGGTCTAAGGTGAATGAAATGTCTTTGACGGGAAAAAAAGAGCCATCTTTTGAGAATAACCCGTAGTAAACTTTCTATGATGGACATTACACCTTATGCGGTCAGTTTCTTCAGGCATGTCAAAATTTAAAAATTTCAGGATTGAACATAACACCAGACTTAAAATGGAAAATATCATGTGCATGTTACCAGAGGTAAGTGTTCTAAGCTCCTTAGTTTCATTTCAAGAAATTTAAATGGTGTCAAGTTTTAAGTACGTAGAAAAGTATACATTGCATTAGTAGGAATTCCCTGATGTATGGTATTCCTGCATGGCACCCTACCTACAGACAGAACATTTCATCCTTTTAGGCAATTCAAAACCGTGCCACAAAATGATTCTGGCTAAAACTAATCACTCTGGCCTCGATTTTGCAAGTAGAAGATCAGCTTGCAAGATACCATCTATTGAAGATCACCTAGAAGAATTGGATGTACTGTTTCTAAGAAAGTGCTTAGTGGGTGATATTTACCTTGACACTAAGCATATTCTCCCAAAAATGGAAACAGGTCAAGACTTCGAGGTAAGATGGTGACAGTCAATGCTCCTTTTGCAAGAACTGAAGCTTACAGGCTGTCATTTTATCCTCGTGCGACAAGACTGTGGAGGGAAAATTCCTCTGGATCTGAAGGCTCTCAACATGAAGGCACTGGGGCTTCAAGAAATTCTTATGGAATCAATAAAGTAAAGAAAATAAAGTTCACACTTTCAAATAATAATTGACACCTTCACAATTTTTATCATTATTCTTTCCAATTCAAATGTTGTATGATTTTATAATGTTGTTGTTGTATATTTTTATAATGGCAAACTTTATATTTTGTTGTGCGTAATGTTATAAGCTAGGTCTATAATGTTAGATGTTAAAATGTTTGTATTGTGGGTCTATTTTGGCCTACTATCGTGTTTTATATAGTTTTTAATTACCTACTTTGATATCAATTTTATTATATTATTTACTATTTAGGGATATCACACACAATTGTGTGTTTAAGGGCTATGCTCGTTCTGAACTTCCTAATAATTGTACAGATTTTCATGATCATTGAATAATAATAAACTCATCCCTAAACAATTTATTCACCAGGAATAGTTGGAACTCCGGCAAAATGCCTTTCAAACAACACCTAGCTCTTTCCTCACCCCACACCAAACCTATCTTATCACACAGCCCAATCTTAGCATAAACATAGCTTACTGCACTTTCACCCTTCTGCTGGACTCTCTAACTTCACAACTGATACCAATGCAGCTTATCTTGTATCCTGAATCTCTTTAAAAAAATTTTCTTTCAAGCTTTCCCACGTTAGGACCTCTGCCCTATTCTCAAAATAATCAAACCAAAGTTTCTGAGTCCCAGACAAACACTCGCACAACAGTCCTATCTTTGCGTCGTCGTCACTCCATCCATTTGCCACAGCCTCCCGCTCAAAATAACGCATCCAGTTCTCGGCATTACATTTACATTTATTTATAAGCTTACAGTTATACAAATTTTTGTATGGTGGCAAGGTACAATACTAGGGAAACGCCAAAGTCGTTGTTAGACGAGTGAGAGAGCCACGTGTTGAGTACCCGTGAACATTAATTGGATTTAAAGGTAATTATATTATGGTATAAATAAAAGTTTTTTTTAAGTTTTTAAGTTTAAGGGCAAAACAAACTGTCCGGCCTTAATTCGCCACTTTAGCCAATGATAGGCTAGGGAGGTCTAAGGTAGGGGGAGAAAAGTAATGTGTGTGTGTAATGTGTGTGTTGTAATGTGGTGACTCAACATATGGCTCAGTCACTCGTCTAACAACGACTTTGGCGTTTCCCTAGTATAATCTTTATACAAACATTTGTGGTCACAGACCCTTGTTGAACAGATAGGCTACACCCCAGGCTAAATGGAACGGCCGGTGTATGAACCTTTGAACAGGTACTTCCTCCAGCGTCAATGTATGAAGAATTAAAGACGATTCCGTCTGGGTTCGGGGTAGAATTGGCCCAGAGCATGGCTCTGCTAATCGTAAAAGACGAATCAAGAGAAAAGGTCCACCTCCCAAACATCAGCAAATAAGGGGGAAGTATATTATACTCCTCAAAACCAGAGGCGAGCTCTGGCAATCGTCGTCGGGGACACCTCCCATTTCCCTTGACGACCTTCCCGACGACGATGACGATGACACAACAAACGATGACAAAGACAATGACGACCACGACGTGAGAATCCCCCCTCCTCCCCATCCCCTAGGCTAGAGTCGTGCATTATGACCTAACGGTTGATGCGTCTTTAATCCGAATAAACCCCAAAAAAATTGAAATATATATATATATAAATATTTAGGCCTAGGCAAAAGAGAAAGTGGTTTATAGTTTTTTGGTTTCAGGGTGCGTCAACCGTTTGTCGTCGTCCTATTATGAAAAAAGGCTGGTCCCATACGTCCCCCGTTTTAGTTTGGATTAAGGGTGCGACAACCGCTAGGTCAAAAATCACCACTCTTGCCTAGAGGATATTTATTTATTTATTTATTTATTTATTTATTTAACGTCTATCCTATTCAGTTATAAAAACTGATTTACAAAGGAGGACAACTAAATAAATCTAATTACATAGATGCAGACACAACAATGAACTACATTTAAGTAAATATTTGAAATAGTAATATTACAACAATGCATTAAATACTCAACAAATTTGATAACAAATAAAAAGGATATTAAATGCAATTTATAAATGAATCGAATATATAAAAAAAGGGGGTGGGGAAAAAAAAGAAAGGAAAGAAAGGAAAAAAGAGAGAAAAAAAACATTAAAAAGAAAAACGAAAAGAAAAAACTGATTTATTAGACGATCCCACTCAAACGAATATGAGGTTTGCCAAAAATCAGGAACAGCAAATCAGGGAGTAACCATCTTTCGCGGAAGAAACCACCGAACGCGAATCTTCATTCTTGTGTTCAACCATCATTCTTGTGTTCAAATCTTGATAACAATTTAGTACAAAAGATCTTGACTTTAATATATAATTATATCAGATATATAATTATTTAAAATTGTTCAAGTCAAAACTGATCACAGCAATGATACAGGACACCTAACTCAAGTTGCAAGTTCCACCAGTGGGCGGCAACCAGACAATCTAGGCAGAAAAATATCAATTGAAAATACATTGAATACATCAAATCAAAGCAATAATAAACAAACAAAGAGAACAGCAAAATCATAAATAAGAACATATGAATATAAATTAACATTACATAAACACAGTGACAATGCCCACAAATAAATAGTAAAAATCAATTCTTCTTTGTTCTTCGATTCATTATCATTGCTTCAATTTTACTTTTAAATTGTACTATTCCTAGCTCAGTAAACTGGCTTCTAATATCATAAGAAATTGAATTCCAAAAGGATACTCCTATATATATATAGGGACAAGGCCGAAACGTCTCGTGACTATTTAGTGATTAGTTTGTGTATATTTTTATCTGTGTTCAACTATGGCAGCCACCTCTACATCTCAGGTAAGCTGTTGACTCCTATCTCTATCCACGTTGATTATACCTAGCCTGTTGGCAACTACCTATTATTATATAGGGATATATATATATATATAGGGAGGAAAATCCCATGCTGGTGCTGGTCAGAAATAGCCACGGGTAAAGGTGAAAGAAAAGGGAGGGTTCTCGCGTCGTGGTCGTCATCGTCTTTGTCATCGTTCGTTTTGTCCTGGTCGTCGTCGTTGGGAAGGTCGTCAGAGAATATGGGGGGTCCCCGACAACGACTGCCAGAGCTCGCATTCTAGTTTCGGAAAGTAATATACTACCCTACTTACCAGCTGATGTTTGCGAGATAAAATACGTCGCACTGTTTCTTGTAGATCATCACCAGCCCAAACGAAGTGTATAATAGTATCCTTGATAGCCAGCAATGGCCCAGCATCATTTACAGAATGACAGAAGGCATGCATAATGAAAACAAAATAATAACATTGACTTGGTTCATCTGATTGCAAACTTTCACAGGCTGTGTTCTATTTTACTAATGGGTATTTTAAACATTTGCAATCTAAGTTCAAATTTTTCACATTTTTATTTCTTGTAAGCTTAAATCGCAACGGATATTGCTCATTTTGTTTGCAGTTCTAAGTTAACTGGTCACGGATGTCTGTTTAAAATTTCAGACCAATCTATTTGGTCGTTCGGCCGTATGAGCCCGGACAAACAGACAGACATTTAACATACAGACAATGGTCACGGCCAAGACCCGATCGAGTAGCTTTATAAAATCCTCATTCGCTTCGCTCACTCGTCTAATTAACATTTAAAAAGTAAAATACACAATTTCATAATATTTACAAATTTACAAATTTTCCAAAGAACTTTTAAAATGTATTAGCCCATCTTTCTTTACAGTGCTCTCAGGTAACAAATTCCATTCAGATACTGTTCTATTAATAAACGAAAATTTTCCTACATCTGTCTTAATAATATCTCTTTTTAAATTTCCAATCATGATCCCCCCTACCCTTATAAATCCCCCTTTGAAGAAAACTAGTGATTTCTCCCCAGCCTGGAAAATCTCTTGACGCCTTATACAATTTACAGAGCCTGTCTCTATTTCTTCTCAATTCCAAGGCATCCCATCCTAATTCATTTGTCAGCTTTCCCATACTTTCATATCTTCTTATCTTTTTACCATTTTATATCAGTTTCTTCTGTCCACCACTTTTTGAATCCTTCAACCTTTCTGGCAGCTTTTCTCTGTACCTTTTCCAATTCCATTATCTCACATTCATGGTAAGGATCCCAAATTGCACCTGCATATTCTAAAGCTTTAAATTTAAAGCATCCTCCCCCTTGTGATAAGCCCTCGGTGTAAAAAATTGGCACGGAATTCATCTTCTCCGATAAAGTTATCTCTTCTGTCCTATCGTTATCCTAACTACTTGTGTCCTTATGAATCAGACTCCCTAAAGTCATCCAATCCTACAACTCCTGTATTGAGCTCATGTTATCCTCCCTTGAAGACGACTCGCATGCACCGAGACCGATCTACGCCGCGCTTGCAGTTCACCGAACACGGCCAGCCTGGTAGTGGTCGCCGAGACGATAAGCACGCCGGCTGCCACCTACTTACGCGGATCGCGGACTCGGGCACGCTCTCGCCCGGACACCCACAAAATACCTATCTATTCCCTTAAAAACAACCCACTAAAACCCATTTTGTACACAGTACATAAAAATGTAACAATACACAAATCCGGTACCATTCCACCATGTGATGTAAGAGGACTTAGGCCCCTGGCAAAAGATGTACTTGCCTGAGGGACTGCAATTGGGGACGCAGCTCTTGTCACCCTAAGGCCCACCCTCCTAACATTGACCAGGACCGTGGGAAGGAGGGTTTAGGAAGGGGATTGAGACACTGTAATAAGACGTACGTGAATTTACTTAAGAGACCAGCACTGATTAAAGATAAACATAGTAACCTTCCTATTCTGGCCTAGGATCGAACCTATGAGTTCCGTCTCGTAGACCGTGGGTTCACACCTGTACTGACTCTATGACTTACTACTTGGTGTGCAAGGCTTACCGATTGCTTGACTCCTGGTTCCTGGTATGTGGTTTAGACTAGCTCTCTGTGGACGCCCTAATGTCGAACTCAGTGATGACTTCTCTCTTCACCTCTTCTTAAGGCTAATCCTTGTTCTGATTCTTCGTCCGGTAATCCTCACTTAGAACTCTTCCTGGACACTTGTCATTCACCTTCAGATTCTTGTTCCACTCTCCCACTCTCCTCCGTCAACGTTTGTCACTCGTCTCTCTATTCTCAACGAACGTCTCTACGTACCTCTGCATTCTCTCGTTCAATGCCCTTAATCAAAGTCCGATCTATTAGCACTACTTAGTTGTGCAATCTTTAGTCCTCAGCGTTTTGTCGGTCATTTCCCTTCCTGTATTGCGACCAAATGAGCCACACCGGAAAGTACCTAGACGTCTGGACCCTAAATGAACTCACGTATGTTCTTTGATTGGATTCCAAAATGTATTGGACCTCGAGATAAATAGTATTGAGCCAACAAGTACTCTACAGTACTGGACATCCCTCATTCGGGGGATAAAAAATGTCCTCGTTTTTTGTTCCTCCTTCCTGAATAAGCTTCGCTTATTCTTGATACAATAGTTGTCATCGTCCTCTAATCTCTTCGACTCTTGCAAGAACGTATCGCTAACTTCGAGCCAGACCCCTCAAAGGAACGACTCTTCTTTCTTTTCCTTGTATATAGTCATTCATTTGATTCACCCCGGCTCTTGGCAATCCTTACTCATTGGTATTCTTCCATCTATTCCTGTGTGTTGATTAACTCGTTCTTTTGATTCAATTCCCTGTTCCGCAGCGCAATGTGACTCTTCTTAGCAAGTGACGACGCTCGTTTCCATCATATATTGTTGAAACCCATCAAGTATACGATGTTATAGGTGGATAAACTGGTCATATCCATTCAGTGTCGGGCTCCTAATTCAGATTTATATTATCACCTTGACAAACGCAACTAGAAGATACCCGTCTTCCTTTGTCTTAGCCGAAAGATCTCTTCTGTCTTGGTAAAAATTCACTTCATTCGACGCCATCACATCCTCTCCAAAGAACCAGTGAAATCAACATACCAGGACCCCTAAGCTGAAAATCCTAGTATAAGGACGTTCGGAACAACAAACAGCTGACGCATTATTATCTAACATTACCGCATTACCGCCGTGACTCGGCTCGCGAGCATAACTCGTAATCAGCAAGAATATTTTATAATCTCAATTCACAGACCAAAACAATGAATTTATAAATTACTAAACAACATAACTTGTTACTTAAATACAGCCATGCTCACCGTCACCAGAGTCAGGTAAGAACCAACGTCCATTTTGTTTACATAAAACTTGAATGTGCAACTTTTGCCGCATCCACAAAATCAAACAATTATTAATTGCAGACCTATTAGAAGACTCAAGGTTCATTTACATGACTGTGCCTCACTCACAAGGCTTTGAACGACAATTACTAGCTCAGCATAATACATAGGCATACTACTGACACTGAGAAATAATATAGTCACATCTGCTAATGTAGACCTCGCCTTTGCCATCACATTACAACAAATGAAATCACAATCAGTATAACTACTGAGAATTATGTCCATGGCATAACTATGCACTTAAACATAGGACTGTGACACCACCCCTGGTTCCTCCTCCCTTGAACCCAAGTGAGAACGAGACGGCATTGCCACCCCCTTTGAACCCAAGAGCGAATTGTACAGCAATGCTTCCACTCCTTTAAACTTAAGAGGTAATGGTACGTCAGTGCTACCACTTCCCATACACCCCTTTGGCGCTCCCCTTCACCAATGCTGCGAAGGACAAGGGTATCCTACCACTCTCTACAATAGGGCAAACAACCACGTCAGGCCCCTTCCTATCCTCACAAGACGTAGGCACTGTTGCACTTCAGCCCTCGTCACCACGAAGCGACACCACCACTTCATCCCCTACTTCCTCATGAACAGTAGACAGTGAAGTACTACCCTCTTCACCTATAGAAGTGACACCCCCAAGGCATCCCCTACTTCCTCATGAACAGTAGACAGTGAAGTACTACTCTCTTCACCTAGAAGTGACACCCCCATGGCATCTCCTACTTTCGCGCCTTAGCCAACTAGACTAGGGAAACGCCAAAGTCGTTGATAGATGAGTGAATTAGCCATGTGTTGAATACCCGATATCATTCCCCATACTGGGCTAGATCCAGCCTTAGGTATAGGGGAGGAAAGGGGATGTTTTCGGGTACTCAGCACATGGGTCACTCACTCGTCTATCAACGACTTTGGCGTTTCCCTAGTAAAACAAAATTATATGTTGTATGCAAAACCATTGTTCACACTACACATAGTTCACGAGAAAGAGCAGAAGATTATCTAAGTATTGACATATTTTAATCGTACGGTACGTAACAATTTGTATATGACCAGAAACAAATAATATAATACACCGTGGAGTGTGTTTTGGCCATGAACGGGCGACACTCAGCCTTGAACTAGTTTACAAAGAATCTATCTTCAAAAAATAATAAAATAAAATAAATTTAATAAAATGACTGTAGCAATGTTTTCAAGAATTTCAGTTGAGGTTACTGAGTTGAGGGCTATTACACCCACCCCCAAAAATTATTTTTTATCACTCAATCTTTTGCATTATACTACACTCAAATGACCGTTTAAAAATTATATCTTGCAACTGTAACTTTACACAATTTTAACGTGATTATTTTTTGTTCCACAGACTCTAGCAAGCATCGTACCAATTTAAAATGGCCCTTACAACATCGTGTCTTGATACTGTGAACAAATATACCCTCAAAAACGCAAAAATATGCATTCCAAAATCACATTTTTTATTTGAATAAGCATTTCGAGCGTACCACTTCCCAAAATTACCAAACAAACATATAAGATATTTTACAGAAGAGACTGTCGAGTACCTCAATAATGGCCAATATTTGTTTAAATCAAAATCCTCCAATGTCACAGGGCATTAAGATTGTCCCATTTTTTTAATGTGGAAAGTTTTTGCTCATGAGACCTAGTTTGAAAAGTAAAAAAAAAAAAAAATCGGGTCATGGTGAACCCAATAATTGTTATGTTACTTTCTAAATTCGTATGTAGTCGGCCTAAATGAAATATATTTTTTTAGTTTAGAATGTGATTACTTCTTTAAGTTCACTGGTTGAATAACTAATAACATTTGTAATTGTTGTGCTGTGCTATTGATAGTTAAGGGGTGGAGCGGGTGAAGACCCGTTCATGATCTAGTTATGTCCATAATAAGAAATTACAATCCTTCCTTAACAGTTTACTCCATATAATAATGAGACCACGAAAGTATGAGTTTTGCACAAATGAAACACCGTAATATATTGCAGAAACACAAATTTATTTATAACATCCACTGTAAATAACGTAACATAGATTTACACTCACTTTCGGGGGGGACGAAAGACAAACGCTTGTTAGGTAAAATACTGAATAATTCTATAAATGTACGATCAAGCAGGGAAAACACTATTTCAAACCATTAGCTATGAAGATGCAGAGTAGGCCCAGGAACCATGTTTAACACCGACTCAGATGTTCACCAATAACTTTGGCACTTTTGGAAATAAAATAACCATTTGTGTTATTTTAATATCCAATATTATTGTTGCTGCTTATGTGACAAATAATAAACTCAAAATTAATAATATACTTATCTACCTACTTAAATGATTATTAGTATCAAAATTCAACTATATTTAATTGAAACATGGATTCAGTTTTAGTGAACAGATATTCCAACCCGATCTCCAGAACAATTTCCAAGACTACCAACCTAGCTCATTGGCACAATATGTGGATTTAGACTGTTGTCAACCATGACACCCTACTTTGAGTGCGATGGCTTGAAATATAGTTTCCCCGGAATGATGAAAGTGCTAGTAACACAATGTGTGGGATATTTGAGGATAACACGTGAGGGTAGTGCAGCCAACCGGTCGTTCCAGGTATGGGGAGGCGAGAGCTCTCTGAGCTGTTGCTAGACGCAGGAAGGCAGCGTCGGTACCGTCGGTACCGTCGGTACTGTGACGCCCGGTATCCCGATGGTGGTGATGCCCGGGATACCGATGGTGGTTGGGGCGACAGTTGAGATGCCAGAACTTGCAGGCAGGTTCGGGAAGCCAAACACTGGATAGTTGATGGCCGGGCACGAGGGGTCTTTCTTCACCTCGGCCGCAACCTTAATACAAGACGATGATGTCACACCGTGAACGGCCGATAAGGTCGCGTTAGTCACTCCCAGTGTAGAAGCAAAGTCCAGAAGCTCCAGGTAGTAAGGCACCGCGGAGAGCATATAGTTGGTGACAGGCGGGTTGGCGCAGACGGTGCCCTAAACAAGGACATATGTAAAGATTATATACTTCTTTTTGTGTTGACAAGTCAAGTGATTACAATGAATAAACATGCCTTATGTATAGAAAGTACTTCTTTGTTGTCCTGGCAAGTCAAGTGATTACAAGGAATAAACAAGTTGTATGTATTTATAGAATTTCTTCGCTGTATTGGCAAGTCAAGTGATAACAATAATTTCGCCTACTGTAACTCAATCTTAGCAATTCGTCTCTAGAACAGGGACGACGCTAAGGCATTTTACTTAATGTCATTCGGCTACATTTGGAAAGCACATTGCAACAAGGCCATATTGGCTACTTGTATGTTAGTAGTTTAAAGCTATATGAATAACACTAGATGAAGAACACTAGAAGTACAACATTTACTCACCCCAACCAATACTGGACATTCAGTCTTGAAAGTAAAGAACTTGGCAAGATCCGTGTAGATTTTGGGAATGAAGGTCACTGCTGTACAAACGTCGATATTCGAGGTTGACGTGAAGGTCGTTGCTTGGTTCGTGACCGAAGCTGTGGCCTGGAAGATACGAGCACATAAGTCACCTTTAGGCTATATTCACATGTTATGTAGCAAGTTGGTGATGGGGAGATCAATATACTTAATAATTATTTAGTATGTGATTTATACCATTGATACACATTCCTATCAATATGACTTCTAAACATTTCCAATAATATATATTACAAACTTGTTAAATAATAATTCTTATAACTTTGATGGGGGCCTTATTCGCAGTATTCTAAGGCCCTGTCCCCTAAGCCCCTAAGTCCCTGTCGAGCAGACAGACATAAGTTGAATATAAGTTGTTAATCTTATTTCCATCAATGATATGATGATAAGATAGATATAGTTATGATAACATACTTTCAGTTGGAATCTGCAATAGTAAACTGTTCATAGAAGAAAGAAAATGGGGAGTAAATTAAGATATAATGTTACACACAAGCTTTGGGGTTTAAATAATATACGCCGTGTTGAGATGTAATGTACACGGGGTTCGTGTGAGAGTGAAGAGAAACCTCCAGTACTCACGTTGGCTAGAGAGAATGCTCCGTAGCCGATACAGCCCGTGGTCACCACGCTGCAGTCCGGGTTCAAGGTAACAGTGGGCATCGTAGGAAGAGTGATCAAGGATGACGCGGAACACGTGGCAATAGTGTACAGATTGAACGAGTAGCAGGCCTGGAAACAGAACAGATCAACCGGTCACAGGCAACAAAGGTAAAGATGTAAAACACGTGGCAATAGTGTACAGATTGAACGAGTAGCAGGCCTGGAAACAGAACAGATCAACCGGTCACACAGGTAAAGGTAAAGATGTAAACATGTCTGCATGGTGTAGCGGTGCCTTGAAGTGGGACAGGTGGTCTCCAGAAGAAAGCTAATCTGTGCACTCTAACGCTGTTCTACAGGTTCATCGGAACTTTGATACCAGTACCACTAATCTTTATTTCGAATCTTGGGTATTGTCTACAAACTGATTGTGAAATATGTTTAAATCGTAACAGATGATGACCAGGGCTCGAAGGCAAGCATCCTGGGCCGGATGTATGTGCTGGTCAACCCCTGGGTGGCCCAGGGGGTGTAGTCTTGAGGGGGACAGTTTGGCGCCGACACTTGTGTGGAGGGCACGCCAGTCTGTTGCGAGCTGCCTTCAGGTTCCAACCTGTTGTGCTTGTTTTGTAACGAGTGCTACGAGTATTCGTGAGGGTTGTGCATCAACTTCGTATTCTTTCGAAATCTTGTTGTCTCCGGATAATAGATTAGTTATTTATTTAACCCCTCATTATCCACCGACAGGTGTGTGAGAAGCTACAAAATGCTTTACATTTGTAGGAACACTTCTATAAGTTTTCGATAACTGTGAACCGAAAATTAATGATGACATATTAAGTTATAATATTAAAAGTAAAAGTCTATATTGATCCGATATTTTTTTGTTTTTACTCGGCTGCTTCGCAAACGCTTTTTCCAGTCGCGTTGATGGATGAGCTACTATGGTTGATTATTTTTATCCAATGGTTACTATACTGTTATGTTTACGGTCTTCATTGAAGTTTTCATTGTGCCATAATCAAGACAAGAGGCAGAGTGAACCATGTGACATGTTTGCCTTCAACAATGCGAGTTGTCCAACTGCAAATCTGAAAGAGACTGAAAACCGACACGCGCCTCGTTGTGCCAACCGCGAAAAGGGTCGGGACGGCGAGGTAATATTAACCAATCGTTACCTTAAAAGTACGATTTTTAATTGAAATTTTTATTCGATTGTCCGTCCCCAAAATCAGAACATATATAAGTTTCGATTTTGAACGTTCCCATAATGTTTCATCAAGGTCCGTTTGCATGGTCGC
Organism: Sweltsa coloradensis; assembly: GCA_024449915.1. Lineage (NCBI taxonomy): Eukaryota > Metazoa > Arthropoda > Insecta > Plecoptera > Chloroperlidae > Sweltsa > Sweltsa coloradensis. The sequence goes on along the minus strand of JAMZAV010002281.1, from coordinate 72,135 downwards.
AAGCGGAATATCACGAAAATTTCGCATTAAAATAGGACGAAAAATTCGTAATGGCGATATTCATGAGAAATATTTCTTCGATTTTACCCTAAAACTTGGCAGATCTAAGTTCAGAGATTTCGAAAGTCTCCTGAAATTTTCATTAGTATCATAATATGCAATTTGCCCAGTAGAGAGCAAACAAAATAAGATGCAAACGAACAAAAAAGTCCCGAGCTATTTTTCTCATGGTTAGTGAAATTGAAGTATTTGCTGCACTCATTTAACAAATACCTGTGCCCTAGATTTCCCATTTTATGGAGCCAATATCACCTATAAACACCACTTCTCTTGCGTTGCTCAGGTCATACTATGAAATCGAACATTATTTCACTTGATCTTTGTTTGTTTTTACCAAAAGGAAGATACCAAACGTTTTTCTTTTCTCTGAGTGTCAGAAGGCGAGGCAAGCAGCCTCATCGAAAGGGAGAATTTACGTATCTGCGCCTACTGTGACAATGGATATTGGACTCTGGAGCCAAGGTTTTGTTACTTGTCTGGTAGATTGCAAAGCGTTGTTATTCATGACGGAATATCTTCACTGGAATCAGTTACGTCTGGAGTGCCCCAGGGATCAATTCTGGGACCGTTGATGTTCACATTATTTGTTAACGATATAACAGGATGTTTTAAAACATGCAAAATGCTTAATGTATGCTGATGACCTGAAAGTGTACAAACGCATAAATAATATTGAGGACTGCGAGTCTCTCCAAACGGGGCTTGATGCAATTCTACATGGAGAAAGTCTTGTAAGCTTAACCTTAATGTGGCTAAGTGTAATTTTGTTACGATTACCACTTAAAGGAAGATAATCTTGACTTCATTTACCAGCTTGATAATTCTCCGCTAATGAAGGTGAACACTATTCGTGATTTAGGTGTACAACTGGCATGTGATCTATCATACAATAATCACCTGCAGCTCATCATCCCTATGGCCCTTAAAATGCTTGGATTTTGTGAAAAGGAATTGCACAATGGACTTTTCCATTGGCACTTTCAGGAAGCTCTTTGTGGCGTAATAAGACCCCAGATTGACTATGCAAGTGTCATATGGAACCCCCATCACATTACAAAAATCCGTAGCATTGAACGTATCCAACAGAAGTTCGTTAAACATGTCTGCTATAAGACCAATGTTACCTATCATAAATGCAAGTATCCAAATTTATGCATAAATTTAAATTTTGTATCACTCGAAAATTGGCTCAAGCAGACAGATCTAATATTTTTATTTAAGCATCTGCATAATTATTTTGACTCTCAGCTCCTTGATCTAGTACATTTACACACTCCTGCAAGACCAACACGAAACCAATAGACTTTCCATCTATACCTAGAAGCAGACTAGACGTTTTTAGTAATTCGCCAATTAATCGGATCCAACATAGGCCTACGTATAATCAAATTAGTTGTCATCCATCCTGATCTTTACATAAATCCCCCAAATTTTCAATGTTTTAAAAAGTTTGTCTTCAAATGTTCTTGACGTTGTAAATCATTGTAATCGTGTAATAAGTTTTCTATTTGCACTTCGTTTAGTATAATGTTCTTTTGTGCACGTAAGTAGACCTATTGTTGTTGTTTGATTTTGTTACATCATTTTTTATTTTGTACTTTAGTAATTAATTAATTAATTAATTGTATGTAAAAGCATATATCGCACTTGTGGAGGTAACTCTGTTGTTGGTGGCAATAAATAAAATAAAATAAAAAAATAAAAATGATGAGCTTTGCTTTCTATATTGGCATTCCCGTACCTTTGTGATTGAAAAATTCATAATAGAATCTGTTAAATCAACTCACATGTATAGCACGCATTAGTAGTAAATAATCTGAAGAATACTTACACAGGGCCCAACCCCCAATGCTGAGACCTGGTAACCTGCTCCAAGTACAGCCACGGTCAAAACGAGCACCAGCATGTTTGCCATAGTAATGTCAGTAGTAGACTAGTAGACTAGTAGACTGCCTGGGAGCTTGTGGAGACCTCCAATGAAAACTACTGCCCCTTATATACCAGAACTTTGTAGTGTACGTATGCAATGCAAAACACATTAAACTCAAGTTCTCCCATTTCGACATCGGTAAAAATGTGACGGTACAGTTAATTATTTACAATTACACAAAATTAACAATTTATTTTACAGTACATGCATGGTAATGATTTGATTTTGATACTGATTAGCACAAATTCTATAGTTGTGTTATAAATAAAACAATTTGACATCATCAGGATATCCTAGGTGTTACTCTACCTAATTTTGGACTATTTCAATAGTAGTTTCGGAGTTGAAACCATCCTGTAGTATCCTTCACATAGATGATTCAGGTAGGTAACTAAAATAACACTTAGGAACTTATTAAAAGTGACAACCTTCTCGTTTACAACGGGGTTGGTTGGATGCCAGCTGATGTTGATCTTCATAGGTTACTACTTCACAATCGTGTTTCTGATAGCACATCACAATTCACAGCACTTTAACACGGAATTAGATGAGAATCACACTATTGTAGCACGTGATGGGGTAGTCGTCTTTTTAACGACAACTAACTACATACACGTTATTGCCTAGTGCTACATATATGAACTAGGAGCAGATTATTATTATTAGGATGTCGTTGCAAATGTTAAACTCTATCATCACTTATTGCCATAATTAGAATCTGTGATATTTGTTTGACTCGTTGATCCAAGAGGATACCACGTCATCACTCAAATACACGGATCATTAATATTAAGAACTTCCCTTGTTAGATGACTATGATTTTACTTGAAACGAATTAACTTTGATAGTTTTATTATCAGCAATTAGTTGGTGGTTATTGATGTCGCAACGTTAAATTACACCGAAGAAGAAGTAACAGAAGAAAAAAAAACGGAAGATTACATATTATTGAATATAAATCCCGTGTCCCTTGTGATCTTTGAACCGCACCGTGAATAAACGAGCACTGCTACGGTCGTACCCAAAATAGGGAACGAATGTTAGACGTGTGGGGCTCGAACGGTGGGCTCTGGGGTGAGGAGGTCTCCTTAGAGGTGATACTCGTAGTGTGTCCTAAAAAGAGGTCGCTCCTTTCGGTATTTTTAGACGACTACAAAAATTTGCGAAGGAACCCGTTTGTCAAAAAATCGGGTTAGAGACGCATCTTTTTCGCATCCAAGTGAAAAAAGTTCTCGCCATCGGTGCCCGAGATTGCTTCGGCCTGGTAACTTCTGGTTATAAAAAACTAAAACGTAACGACGATGAGAGTTTCCTTCCGATTTTCAGACACTCATCTGGCCAGAAGTATTTTTTTCGATTCCCACCAAAAAGTGGCGTAGCGAAGCGACTTCACCGGGGACCCTACGGTGGTAGCAATCCGAGAGATAACTGCGACAAGAGTGTCCTGCTAGATTTTCAGATCGCTATCGCGTCGGCGAGTGCCGTTTTTGTACCCCACAGTGGGTGGCCTCCCGGCAGGGTCTGCCGCCGGCCTCGCACGCATGTCAAGTGTTTCAGGATGGCCATGGTTACCATATGTACATACACACATATTATTTTGTATTACATTGTTAGTTTATTGATACGTGTATTCTTATAAGCACAACCTGATACAAAACAGTCTACACCCTGTTATGGTCTCGCGTCCAGTGGACGCCCCTCTGGCCCAGTCAATTCACGCTACTGACAGTTTCATTGCGAAGGCGGTGAGCATTCCGCTTCATCCTCCTTTTATTATGAATAATAAAGATTCATTAGAGGTACAACAATAAATCAAGATTGTTAAAATTGGAATAGTACATTGACTTATGGATAGGCCATAATACAAGTATGTTAATCTAGAAAAGTTAAAATACACAACACAACAAGGTTAACAATATAACATAAAGCAAAACTATATTAACGACAACAATGTAACAGTGCAAAAATATTAGCAGCACAAGTATATATTAACAAGGTAAACTGTAAACGTATGTCAATGCTGTCAATCCACACTGCAATCAAAATGTAATCGCCATAGTTCTTTGGGGGCACAATAGGCCGACCTCTCCTCGAACAAATTCACTAGAATTTTCTGCTTGTGGGACAAATCTATGACTGACACAGTCGGTGCCAACTCTGCTGGTTCCTGATGAGCTGCAACAGAAGTATGAGGTGTTGTTGATTGCCTCGGTGCCAGACGTTCTAACAGGGCTGGTGGGGAAACAACCTCAGTAGTTGGTCTCAGGAACTTACGGTTTCTCCGGTAGGGGGCTCCCTCGACATCTACCAGATAAACGGGGAGAAAGTCTTGTTTGCCAGCAATGCCCAACCCCCATTTACTGGATGGTTCTTGAATACGCACAGATTGTCCTTCTTCAATGTCTTTCATATCCACAGCTGCCCGGTCATAGTAATGTTTCTGTCTTTCTCTTCTGTTGTCCAGTGTTAGAGGCACACAATGAATTATTTCTGGAACAAGTAATTGATTAGCAATCGGTAGATGCATTCGAGTGCGTCTGGCCATCAACATTTGTACCGGACTGCACTAAGTATCTTGTTTAGGAACATTCCGTTGCTCCAGAATAGCCAATTGGAGATCACTACATCTTTTGTTACCTTCTTTACAAGGTTCTTGGCTGCTTTGACTGCAGCTTCAGCATTTCCATTGGCTTGGCTGTGGTACGAAGAAGTCGTAAGTGTTGAAATTTCCATCCTTCGCTAAAACGTTTGAATTCCGCGCTTGGGAATTGAGGTCCATTGTCCGAAATCAGTGTGCTGGGTATTCCATGGGTGCTAAAATGTCTTTTGAACCTTTCAATAATATTGTGTAACTTGTGGATTCGGTCAACTCATCGAGTTCCCAATATGTAGAATATTGATCTATGGTAACGAAGGAGTGCTTGTTTTTTGTTTGGAACAAAACTGTAGATACCATAGACCAAAGCAAAGTTGAAGAAGAGCAACGTTTCCTTTTGTTGTGTAGATGCTGCTGTAGGTGCTGCATCACCATAATGCATGAAGGAAAACTAGTATCTAACCTAACTTCATTGGGCAATATTTTCAATAACTTTTTCACTACCATTAATTTGCCATCAGCAATTTTAACTGGGAATTCTTAACCCTCTTCACATTATCACCCAAGAAGGTCCCCTAGCCCAGTTCAAACCATTTTTCTGAAGCCAACCACTCCCAGTGAAGTGGCAAATATATTGAAAAAACTAAGCACAAGACACTCAGCTGGGCTGGATGAAATTCCAGGATCACTCTTGGCAAAATACTCCCACTTTATATCTCTTCCTCTATCTTACATACATCCATATATATCATATCATACATCCATTTCATCAGGTATCTTTCCCTCTGATCTTAAAGCAGCAAAGGTAATACCAATCTATAAGAAACAAGGGAAAAAATCTGACAAACAACTACCGCCCCATCTCAATCTTGTCGTCTTTTTCTAAAGTCTATGAATACATCATGCATGACCGCCTTATGGCACATCTCAATCATCACAACGTTATTTCACCAAGTCAACATGGTTTTCTTAAACATAGATCAACAACTTCCGCTCTTTTCAGTTTCCTCTCACATGCATATTCCGCCCTTGATAAAGGAGAACATGCAGTTAGCATATTTTATGATCTTAGCAAGGCCTTTGATTCAATTGATCACGTTTCTGTCAAAGATGGAGTACTATGGGATCAGAGGTATTGCTCAAAGTTGGCTTTCATCATACCTATCTGGACGCTCACAAGCAATGGCTATCCGCACTGTTGACAAGAATTTAACAAAAACAGTTCTCTCAGATCCTCAAAAATTAGTTAAAGAAGTCCCTTAAGGCTCGATGTTAGGTCCCTTAGCTTTCCTCTTTCATTTATTATATAGTAGTTCTTTATTCTGTTGTTACAATATTATGGTTACAACAAAAATGGCGAGGTTCAATCGATATGGATTGTTCTTCCACCTAACCATTTTACATATTATAAATACAAACAATAATATAATACACAATACAAATAATATTCTAAAATTTAAACATAGAAATGGAAGATTAATAATAATTAAAGGAAACACAATAGATACCTATTTAGTTAAGTAGATGTGTACTTGATACATTGAAATGACTGTGGGTTTGTGCAGTTATTCTGCCAAAAGGAAATGGTATTTACAATCGGGACAGTGTGTGACAATAGACTACCGGTATAGTTTGAAGATGAATTTACATGAAAAACTCATCTAGATTATAATAAGGGGTTTCTATGAGAAACTGCTTTATTCGTTTCTTTCGAAGGTTAGGTCCTAATATATCAAGGTTTATTATTTTAGTCGCAAGAGCATTATAAATTCTTCGTCCCATATAGTATATATGTTTTTCGAGATGAGTGGTTTTATGGGAGGATACTGAAGTGAGGTTTTGTGTCTTGTATTATGGTCATGTTGAATTAAGTTTTTGAAGTGTTCCGGGTTGTCAATCACAAAGCAAGCTGCGCTGTGTATGTAGACATTTGTAACTGTTAGTATTTTGAGCTCTTTAAACATATCGCGACAGCTAGCGCGGTGCCCAAGCTTGCCTAATATTCTAATGGCACGTTTCTGCAAAATTAGCACTCGATTAATCAAGTTTTTATACGTTGTTCCCCAAGAAAGTATTCCATAGGATAGAATTGAGTGGAAATTAGCAAAGTAAGCTACTCTAGTTATCTCTGAGCTTGCAAGAGTGGATAACATACGGATAGCATATGTGCTAGAGTTTAGTGGCCTACAAAGCTTATCAATATGTGGTTGCCACGTTAAAGTGTTATCCGTGCATAATCCCTAGAAGTTACATTCACTTACAGTTGTTATTGTGCCCTTTTGGCCACCTAACCGGTGGACTTCTTGTACAGTGTGCAAACACCTGCTAACTGCCCCCAAACACACTATACGTCTAGCTTTCCAAAGATATTAATTCAAAAGACTGTGCAAATGTCTCAGTAGTGTCAGCAAAACGTTCTTTCATTATCTCTTCCCAAAACAATATAGTTTGTTTTTCATACTCCCCAAAATACCCCCCCCCCCCCAAAAAAAAGCCCTCTAATCCAAATTGGGAGTAACCACATTATTCGCTCTTATTCATTTAAACTTTTAGGATTAATTCTAACAGATACGTTTTTGGATTGGTCGGGCCAAACAAATATTGTGTCATCTAAAATTCTTAATGGGTGTTGTATACTCGGGAAACTTAAAACTATAGTCCAACCCCGTATTTTGATTATTACATATTTTGCATTTATCCACTCTCACCTTTCGTATGATACACTTTTCTGGGGTGCATCGCCTCATGCAAAGAGTCTTCATCCTCCAGAAAAGAGCAATCAGGATAATAGCGGGAGCTTCTAGAAAGCGATCTTGTCGGGAACTCTTTCGACAATTGGAAATCCCAACACTAGCATGTGTCCTGATTCAGTCAGCATCTCATTTCGTTCGCCTTAATGCCCACATCTTCCAGCAAAACACAACTGTTCATGATCACTTTACACGTTCAAGCAATTTAGTTCACGTTTCCTCTCATAATCTTTCCCTTTTCTCTAAAGGGCCATACTACTTAGCATCAATTATTTATAATAACCTTCCAAATAAAATTCACTTATGCCCATCTGACAATTCTTTCAAATCTAATCTTAAGTCTTTCCTGCTTAAAAAAGTTATTACTCACTTCATGAGTTCCTATCTGACGGCTCTCCCAAATAAATTGCCTTGTTGATTGTCATTAATATCAATATTTTCAATGTATTAACTATTATTGTGTGCATCATTTGTAAATGTTATTGCATTTTTTTATGTTTCATAATTGTATTCCTACTACATGTATTTATGTACTATCTATAACATTGTGTTAACCTTAATCTTATTACCACCTTATTCATTTCACTCCACCTATCTCTCTCTCTCTAGAGAATAGGCGGAAGTGTTATACTTCTACTCTGTATTAGTCAAATGAATAAAAATTACTTACTTACTTACTTACTTACTTACTTACTTACTTACTTACTTAAATGCCAAATTTTATTGTGGTAAGCTATGCTTTTCCTCCTGGATGAAAAAATGGGTTGAAACATCGTCCAAATCACCTGAAGGATTCTAGCTACTAGTATTGGCAATACTACTTACTAATTTGTCAGTTTAAATTGGCAAGCGATTTTGACCAAACAAATAGGGCTACAACGGTTAAATTTTACAAACATTAAGATAATAGTGATGTAGTGAATTTTGATAGAAAAAAACAGAATAAGTTAGAATGTAAGATGATGGAAGACTTCGATATATAGGTTTTAATATAAGCCTTTTACAGGTTTTAATATATAGAAATGAAAATAATTACTTACAATGGATTCAAAAAGCAAATCTTTAGGCCAAGGGATGTTTTAAATTCTTGATAATTGTTATTACCATAGCAATTGTTACTTCTTTATTAAAATTATTCTAGTTTAACAAAAAAAATTTGCATTGAGATCAGGCTTACAAAAAACTTGTAGAACTGCAGCCAAACCTTACACTCAAAAGCAATTAGATCTAAAAAAAAGTGCCAATCTCATATACTCTTTTACATTTGCGCTTTCTTAATTCATATACGTACACGTCCCCTTAACTGCACCCTTGAAAAGCTTGGCAAAACAAATTTGCATAACTATTACATTTAATTAATAGTTACAAATTCTATTTTGCCTAGCTTTTCGAGGATGTATTTTTTTTATTAATATTTTGCATTCATTTTTTTTCATATCAATTAACATAACATGCCATTTTATAAAAGAAAATAGTTGAATGCAAGAGCAACAGAAAGAGCATTTGCCCCGTGGTACTTTCGTACCTGTTACCCTTGGTACACAAAAATCTCCACATTATAAAATACGTCGTATCATGTTAAAATTGTACATATCAAATAAACACAACACAATATTAATAAAACACATTTAAAAACACTTCCACATCAACAAAAAAATCTAAAAACAAATTGCTAATTAAAAAACCTCTTAATACCCATGTTGAAACATCTATCACTTTTCAAATCACTTGGTAGGAGATTCCACAACGAAACAGATCGATTAAAAAAACCATTCTGGTACGCCGATGTTCTGGCCCTAGGTGGTATTAAGGGAACACCTGTGTTGTTTCTAGGGAGTTGTCTTTCACTTATGGATATTCTGTGGTAAGGATCGACATCAACTTGTCTTGTTAACATTCCTCTCAACAATCTCACATCAGTTTGATTTCAAAAATTTCCAATGGAAGGAACGTCTACAGATACTACGCCGTGAACTAGCACTAGGATTGAAATTACCTTTCCCTAAAATCAATTTGGTGGCCCTATTCTGAATTCGTTCAAGCTTGATCATATTTTGCTGAGTTGTAGGATGCCACGCAGGAATACCGTAAGTTATAATGGGACGTATCAAGGTAAGGTAACCAGTTCTTATTGTGCGTTGCCTACTCCTCCCAACACTCCTATTTACAAACCCAAGCAGAGAAGCTGCTCTATTGCGAACAAAATCAGTTTGCACATTCCATTTCAAGTTGTCAGTTATATAAATACCTAACAATTTTATAGAATTAAAAATGGGAACCTGGGATCCTTGTAGGCAATACGTGCACACCAAAGGGTTTCTAGATCTTGAGAAGCGTATGTATTGCGATTTATCAGAGTTAATTTTCATCATGTTTAATGTACACCAACGCTCTATTGACACCAAATCCTTTTGGAACTCTATCATATCTTCCGCAGAGGCAATTGGTCTATAAATGGTGGTATCATCAGCGAACTGAATCATCTTTGAAGAAACGCACTGTGGTAAGTCCAGAAAGTATATTATGAACAGGAGAGGACCTATCACTGAACCCTGAGGCACACCGGAAGTAATATTAATACGGTGGGAGGTGGCTCCATGAAAAATAACAGACTGGGTTCTATTGGAAAGAAATGAACTGATCCATTTAAGAACATTACCTTGAACACCATACACAGATAATTTAGAAAGCAATCTGCAATGAGGAACCTGGTCAAATGCTTTAGACCAGTCAATAGCAATGCAATCGACCTGTTTAGTTGTGGAATCTTCTAACATGTGTAGCCAATCATCAATCATAACCGTCAGGGCAGTAACACAAGATCTCCTAGGTAGGAAGCCATGTTGGTTAGAGTTCAAAAGATCGTTTACTTCAAAGTGGTGACGCACTTGATTTGACACAAGTCTCTCCATCAATTTGCACACTATTGAAGTAAGAGAAATCGGTCTATAATTTTCCATATTAAGTTTGTCTCCTTTTTTAAAGACTGGCACCACATTAGCTTCTTTCCATTGATCTGGCAAAGACCCTGATGACATTGATAGATTGAAAATTACACTCATTGAAGGAGCTAGCGCATTGGCACATTGATTGAGTATTCTAGCTGGGATTCCATCTGGTCCCGTAGCAGCGTTGGGTCGCATTTCCTTTAGCTCCCTGCAGATGTCTCTTACTGGAAAGAAGGTGTCATCCAAAGTAATCGCTGGTGTACTAACTGTTGGCAAAACATTTTCTGTTGTATTTTTGCTGTTGTCTTCTGCTGTGTAGTTATCCTTAAACTGGGTAATGAAGGCGTTAGCTATGTCCAAAGGATCATGCACCGAATTACCGTTAACAACGAAATGGTCAGGGGCAGCACTTCCTCGTCTACTATGGATATATTTCCAGAATTTTTTTGAATCGGATCCTATAGACCAAACATACTCCTGGTGAGCAGCACGAGTCGCTTTCTTGATAGAATTTCTAACTTTCTTATAATGATCCCATCTTTCAGTTGAAGGATATTTCTTATACTTCTTAAAAAGAATATCTCTTTACGAATTGATTTGATAAGATCTTTGTTTATCCATGGTGATCGCCTTCTAGTATTAATCCTAATCTTTGCTATAGATTCACTAACACATTAAATAATAAATAAATAAATAAATTTTATTTAGAGTCTACCCACTCAGTTATATAACTGATTTTCAGTGGGGGACCAGAAAACATCAGTCCATTTATTCCATGCACAATATTTGTCATCCATATCATAATGCATAGGTAGCCTATCCGCAAGAAGTTCAGAGAGTAAATTCCAGTCAGCTGCTTGGTAATTGTATACCTCCGTTTTCAGCTTCTTTTGTTTTGGAGACTTGACTCTAATTGTAGCTGTGATTGCATAATATCACTAACACCTTCCACAACGGTAATATTCTCTAAAAGTTCGGTATTGCTGCACAGCAAGTAATCAAGAGTTGAACTAGTCGTCGCTGTTATTCTGGTTGGTTCATTAATCAGTTGGGAGAAGAGTAGGTCATAAAAGCAAGACACGAATTCCTCAGCTATCGCATTGTGTGCACAAGGAATGTTACACCATGTTACATCCAGATTAAAGTCTCCACACAAAATATATCTGTATAATTTTGACTTACATCTGCTATACTGTTTAGTGAGTTCTGTAATGCTTTATTACAATCATCAGATGAATTTGGAGAACGGTAAACAGAACCAATTAGAAATGTCTTATCAATTTGTTGATATTTTCACCCAAATGCATTCAGCATCTTCATGTTCAAGACTTGACATGCAAATAGGGTGCAATTCCGGCTTTATGGCTACTAGAACGCCACCCCCTGTCCGATTTTGTCGTCTTTCCGAAATATAACATAATTGGTATCCGGGAAAAGTTCATTGTCATGTATTTTTAATTGAGCCATGTTTCACAAACGCACACAATAAGTATAAGTATAAGGCAGTGTGCGTTAAATGAATTAAGAAAGCGCGAAAGAAAAATAGAAGTACATGAGCTTGGCACTTCTTTTAGGTCTCACTTTTGAGTGCGTAATATTTGGCTGTATGTTTACAAGTTTTTGTGTGCATGGGATAGAGAATGTCCAACTTAACCGCAATACCATGCGAACATTGACTGTATAAAAATAAGTTCACTTAAGTGGGGACTTGTGGACCCGTTAGTAAAATTCAAAGCTATAATAATTGTTTGGTGATGGGAATTGAGAAATTGCCCAACAAAAAAAATTCCACTCTAGTAGTTAATGGAAAGGTATTGTACCGCTCGTGGTTCAATCACAGGAAGAAGCGTAGCTTATTATTTATTTATGTATTATCGTTATTATCTAAAACATTGCACTCTAAAGTAGAATTAAAATACGTGGCGTGAGAAGTCTAAGAAGAGAGCTACTCAAAGTACTGGCCGAAGTTAGCCTCAAGCTACTCTTACACAACCAATTCACCACTGGTTGAATAACTATTAACATTTGTAATTGTTGTGCTGTGCAATTGGAAGTTAAGGGGTGGAGCGGGTGAAGACCCATTCATGATGAAGTTATGTCCATAATAAGAAATTACAATCCTTCCTTTACAGTTTACTACTCACAACTTTAGGAACGAAAGTATGAGTTTTGTACAAATGAAACACCGTAATATATTGCTGAAACACACTTTATTTATAACACCCAATGTAAATGACGTAACATAGATTAATAACATGTTAGGTAAAATACTGAATAATTCTATGAATGTACGATCAAGCAGGGAAAACACAATTTCAAACCATTAGCTATGAAGATGCAGAGTAGGACCAGGAACCATGTTTAACACCGAACCATGTTGTTTCACGTTCGACTCAGATGTTCACCAATAACTTTGGTACTTTTGGAAATAAAATAACCATTTGTGTTATTTTAATATCCAATATTATTGTGGCTGATTATGTGACAGACAATAAACTCAAAATAAATAATATACTTATCACTCTACTAAAATGATTATTAGTATCAAAATTCAACTTTATTTAATTGAAACAGGGCTTCAGTTTTACAGAACGGATATTTCAAGCCGATCTAAAGTACAATTTTCCAAGAAACCCAACCTAGCTCATTGCCACAATATGTGGATTTAGACTGTTGTCAACCATGAAACCCTACCTCGAGTGCTGTGTTTGTTAATACTGTATTACCGGGAGCAATGGCTTGATATGAAGTTTCCCTGGAATGATGAAAGAGCTAGTAACACAATGTGCGGGATATTTGAGGATAACACATGAGGGTAGTGCAGCCAACCGGTCGTTCCAGGTATGGGGAGGCGAGAGCTCTCTGAGCTGTTGCTAGACGCAGGAAGGTAGCGTCGGTACCGTCGGTACCGTCGGTACTGTGACGCCCGGTATCCCGATGGTGGTGATGCCCGGTATCCCGATGGTGGTGGGGGCGACAGTTGAGATGCCAGAACTTGCAGGCAGGTTCGGGAAGCCAAACACTGGGTAGTTGATGGCCGGGCACGAGGGGTCTTTCTTCACCTCGCCCGCAACCTTAATACAAGACGATGATAACGCACCGTGAGAGGCCGACAAGGTCGCGTTAGTCACTCCCAGTGTAGAAGCAAAGTCCAGAAGCGGCAGGTAGTAAGGCACCTCGGTCAGCATGAAGTTGGTTAAAGGCGGGTTGCCGCAGACGGTGCCCTAAACAAGGATATACAATAATAAACATACCTTATGTATAGATTGATGATGAATTGGATATTGCTTAACGTCTCATATTTATGCACTTTGGCTTATCGAGACGATTTATGTATAAAAAGTACTTCTTCGTTGTATTGACAAGTCAAGTGATTACAATGAATAAACATGCCTTATTTATAGAAAGTACTTTTTCGTTGGGTTGACAAGTCGCCTACTTTAACTCAATCTTAGCAATCCGTCTCTAGAACAGGGACGACGCTTAGACATTTACTTATGTCATTCGGCTACATTGAAAAGCACATTGCATCAAGGCCATATTGGCTACTTGTATGTGAGTTGTTTAAAGCTATATAGTGAAGAACACTAGAAGTACAACATTTACTCACCCCAACCAATACAGGGCATTCAGTCTTGAAAGTAAAGAACTTGGCAAGATCCGTGTAGATTTTGGGAATGAAGGTCACTGCTGTACAAACGTCGATATTCGAGGTTGATGTGAAGGTCGTAGCTTTGTTCGTGACCGAAAGCCGTGGCCTGGAAGATACGAGCACATTTTAGTCACCTTATGGCTGTATTCACATGTTATGTAGCAAGTTGGTGATGAGGAGATCAATATACTTAATAATTCTTTAGTAATATTATGTGATTTATACCATTGATACACATTCCTATCAACATGACTTCTGAAGATTTCCAAAAAATTATGTGATTATATTGTATGTAGATACATGAAATAAATGCAATCTGAAATGCGCGTCATGTGTGTGGTTGTTACAAGTTAGTTTTTCTTCTGGCCTCCACGTAGCTGGTTATTCGCGGTATTCTAAGGCCCTGTTCCCTAAGCCCCTGTCGTGCAGACAGACATAACTTAATTATTAGTTGTTAAACTTAATTCCATTAATGATATGATAATGTGTTAGATATATTATAAAACCACTTAGGGCCTAACTCAACTAAAACCTGGGTTACTTACTTTTAATCGCGATATTTCGGAGAACTCAGTCTGCTTCCTCAAGCATCCATGCTCGACTCAGTTTAAGTTTAAGTAACCAAGGTTTTAGTTCAATTAAGTGGTTTTATAATATACGTTCCGGGTTAATGAGTTGGTGTGATATTTTTAAAATGATAGATATAGTTATGATCATATACTTTCAGTAAAGATCTTATTTATTCCACGTGTCAATGAAGAGAAAAGTAGAAAACGCTCTATAAAGTACAGACTAGCAGTCATGTGGAATGACCTTCCATCGAACATTTAATTAATCAATTAAAAACAAAACACGATTCAAGAAGGATTTAGCGAATTTAACTCTACCGCATTAGACTTCAATACCACCGTTATAGATAGACACTATTCAAAGGGTAAGGTTAATACTTAATTAATAGGCTAACATAGGCTAAAATAGGCTAAAAGGATAGTAGTTTTTTTAGTTCTAGTAGTTTTTAGTTTTCTTTAGCAGTAAATCCTAACTGTATTATGTATCGTGCATATTAGTGTTATTGCATTAAGAAAACTTATAATTTTAATATTTAAATTATTTCCAATTAATTGGTAAACATTTGCAGCAGAATAAAGTTCCTTTATTTGTTGTTTATTATTTGATGTGTTATTAGATATTCTGGTCAAAAGGTAGTATAGTGTCTAGTTCATAGAATAAGATAAGTTTAATTTCATATCAAGGGCATCAAGCATTTTATATGTAAACTGTATAATATTAATCTTTAATGCTTCATAGAAACCCATAACAAAAAAATTTGGTAGTAAAGTAAACTGTTCATAAGAAGAAGAATAGAAAATGGGAAGTAAGATGTTATCATGATAACTTGTAGCATTGTTCTCCTAGCTGGACACAAGCTTCGGGTTAATAATATACGCTGTGTTGAGATGTAATGTACACGAGGTTCGTGTGAGAGTGAAGAGAAACCTCCAGTACTCACGTTGGCTAGAGAGAATGCTCCGTAGCCGATACAGCCCGTGGTCACCACGCTGCAGTCCGCGTTCAAGGTCACAGTGGGCATCGTAGGAAGAGTGATCAAGGATGACGCGGAACACGTGGCAATAGTGTACAGATTGAACGAGTAGCAGGCCTGGAAACACAACAGATCAACCGGTCACACAGGCAAAGGTAAAGATGTAAACACGTGGCAATAGTGTACAGATTGAACGAGTAGCAGGCCTGGAAACAGAACAGATCAACCGGTCACACAGGTAAAGGTAAAGATGTAGCATGTGTCGGTGTAGCGAGTGCAAGCTGGTCGCCAGAAGGAAGATAATCTGTGCACTCTAACGCTGTTCTACAGGTTCATCGGTACTCTGCAAACACATCGTTATTAATTATGTGTTACCTAACGACTGATTCTAAAAATATTATGTTAACACTAAGCTCAGTCCCGCCGCGTTGATGGATGAGCTTTTTAAAAAATTTAGTTTGCGTGAGATATCTTTATTTTTGCAAGTGCTTTGTTTTGCTGCCTACGCATTGAAGGTGATTGTTGTCAAGTTTCTTTTGTTACCTGTCAATTGGTATTTTACCGAAAAAACTTATATTAAAAGCTTAATTACTATGGATTCTGGCTAACTTTTTCAACTTTTTCTTTCAAAAGGTACTACATCACTTTAACCCTAATGTCCATGTATAATATGAACGTGGTAGCCCCACCCGTTTGGTCAGAATTGGCCCAAATGTCACGAAAATATCACACTAAAAATCGAAAAAAATCGTAAAAGTACGATATTCATGAGAAATATTTCTTCGATTGTACCCAAAAACAATACACCTCTAAGTTCAGAGATTTCGAAGGTCCTGTCAAATTTTCATCAAGATCGGATATGCCGTTTTCCTGGTAGAGAGTTAACAAACAGACAGAAAAACAAACAAACAAAACAACAACAACAAAAAACACCCGAGCTAAATTTTTTGGGGGTCAGTGAAATTGAAGTCTTCGCTTCGCTCATCCAATGATCTTTGTCTTCTTCTTCTTCTTCTTCTTCTTCTTCTTCTTCTTCTTCTTCTTCTTCTTCTTCTTCTTCTTCTTCTTCTCATATGCCAACAATTTACATTATTCATGGCATCGTGTGTTTTCTAGTTTCCCAGTAGAGATAGGAGTCCTGTTCCCTCCGATCCATGCCATTTGGCACTTTGTCCCGTTCAACCTTGAAATATAGGTGTCCCTTAGGGCGCCGCAGCCAAGCCGCGACGTGCTTCACACTCAGGCACCTTATACAGCAAGCAAAGTTGGGGTGTTTTCGAGGTGCTACCCAGCCGTCATGAAACTTGATGTGAACTTATAATCTATCAAAATCGAGGGGATTTATATACCTGACAACACATGCCAAATTTTATTTGGGTACGAGCATTCATTCGTAGTGAAAAAATGACTTGAAACATGCTCAAAATCACTTTAAAGATGTGAGCTACTGGCTACTGGCTACTACTAGCTACTACTAGCTACTACTTACTAATTCGTCAGTTTCAATTGGCCAGCGATTCTGATCAAACGGGTAGGGCTACAATGTTCATATTTTAAATGGACATTAAGGTAATGGTGATGTATTGCCTTTTGAAGGGAAAAGTTGTAAAAGATAGATGGAAGGCATCCAAATAATGGTTTTAATATTAGCCTTTTACAGGTTTATAATCAACAAGTATAACTATAGAAACTTGACAATAATCACCTACATTGCGTACAAAAATCAATTCTTTGGGGATCGAGACACTTATTTAACATCGTATTGTCAATTTGTATTACCATAGCAATAAATACAACTTTATTAAAACTATTCTTATTTTATTGTAACAAAGATAGTTTTGCAGTATAGAACTGGAAAAAGTAATGAGATCCCACACATACAAAAAACTTGTAAAAATACAGCCAAACCTTACACACTCAAAAGTAATTAGAACTAAAAATGGGCCAAGCTCATATTCCCTTCCTCATTTGCGCATTCTTAATTCATAAACGTAAAGTCTTTGAAAATTTTTGCAAAATAGAATTTTTATGAACTGTTACGTTTAAATTAATTGAAAAAATAGAATTTGTATGAACTATTTTGTTTAAATTAATAGTTGCCAATTCTATTTTGCCAAGCTTTCCAAGAATGTTGTTACGGGTCACTGTAACGTTTATGGATTAAGAATGCGCAAATGTGGAAGGGAATATGAGCTTGGCCCTTTATTAAGATATCATTACTGTTGATTGTGTAAGATTTGGCTGTATTTTTTAAAGGTTTTTGTATGCGTCGGTTTAAATATCTACAAACTATACCTTTAAATCCAATTTTTTTAGGTTATGTTTTTTATGTACTTAGCAATTTTACTAGGGCACAATTGGTATAATTATTATGTTTGTGGTAGAAATCAGTTTGTTACAAACAGTACTTTTAAAGTTACGATGGTGCCAATTTCTATTTTTTGGCTGGGACCTGCCATGGAAAAAATCAAGATGGCCGCCTTCAATTTACTTTGCAACTAATATATCGTTAAAATTAAAATTACTTGGCCGATTTCAAGTTCAAAGATACCATTCAAAATGAATTTCATTACGCTACGAATTATATTTACCATTTTCACGACAATAGAATACTATTTGAGGATATGTTACAAAAACGTTAATAATACCACAATCGATATCGTTAAGTTTTTATACAAGTGAACATCTACAAATTTAAACAAATTCTAAATTTCTTTAGTTGTGTTTTTGTAGCATATTTCTTTATGTTCCCAATGAGCTCTTGCTTTTTCTATTACGACAAAAAATAAAACCCGAGATAATTTATTTGAAGCGTCAGCATGCTGAGACGAGTTTGTGGTAAAAAGTTAACGTTTTTGTAACATAAACTTAAATAAGAATTCCCTTATACCCGCCCCCTCTGGCAAGGAAACATTAAAGCAACATTGCATAATGAAAAGACAAAAGAATCTAAAGAATACTTACACAGGGCCCAACCCCCAATGCTGAGACCTGGTAACCTGCTACAAGTACAGCCACGGTCGAAACGAGCACCAGCATGTTTGCCATAGTGAAGACCTGTGTAGTGGACTACTAGACAAGTTGTAGACCGGTAGACTGACTAGGAGCTTGTGTAGACCTCCAATGGAAACTACTCTCCCTTATATACCAGAACTTTGTATAGTTTATGTAAGGCAAAACCCATTAAACTCAAGTTCTCCCAATTTCGACCTCTTAAAAAATGTGACGGTACAGTTCGTTAAATTTAAAAACTTCCTTATGATACTTGAATTATTTTCAATTACGCTCAATTAACAATTTTTTTTTCCACTATAATAATGTAGTCCAGTCAAATAAGACAAAAAATTGCTCGAACCCGGACATTTGAAATAACAAGCTAAAAATTAGTAGACATGTTACGGATGATGTCCTAATTGAAATCCCGAAATTCCCAAAAAATCTATTTTGGGGAAAATCCGCCATCGTGGAAAACCACCGCCATATTGGATTTTTCGAGTTGTAACCATAGCGACTGAACTGAGCTCACGATTGTATTTGATTTTGCTCCAAATTGTTTATAATGTCTATTGCAGTTAAAAACATTAAAAGATTTGAGGAAAAACACGTATTGTAATGGCATATGCTGGGTTAAAATGTAATTTTAGAACAAAAAAACAAGACGCGCCTATAAGCAAGTTTTAAATTAGCCGCGCACAGCGGTATCCAAGTTTGCGCTCGTAACTCGCACAGTGTTTGGCTACCTTTAAGTTCAGCCCTTTGTCGTGTGTTGTCTTGCGTCTCGGTGGCTTTCACATGCTGATGTCATTCATGGGCGCAGTGGGAACCATCATGGCAGGGAGCAGCTTGGAAGAATTGTGGGGGACGGTGTACGCGAAGAACACGGTGACCCAGATGGTAAACGGCCATGCTTATGCTCGAGCTGTCCGCGCACATCTTCTGACGCAGTTGTCGTTGTTTTTTTTTTTTGTTTATTTGGATTAAGGACGCGTCAACCGTTAGGTCATAATGCACCACTCTAGCCTAAGGGGGGGGGGAGAAGGGGCCCAGGGCTGGTCAGAAACCAGCCACGGGTAAGGGGAGGAAAAAGGGGTTCTCACGTCGCGGTCGTCATTGTCTTTGTCATCGTTAGTGATGTCATTGTCGTCATCGTCGTCGAGGGGTCGTCAAGGGAAGGGGGCAAGGTCTTCGACGACGATTGCCAGATTTCGCCTCTATTTTCGGATTTTCGAGAATGTTATGACTCCCTTGGATTTCCGTCAATTTGTCAAGGAAGGCTGTTTCATTGTCAGGAAATCTGAAAAGTTCTGGTCAGGCATATGGACCGATATGACCATAGAGCAAGTTTTGATGAGAAACATGAAGACGGCGGCTGGGCTCACACGTGGACGTGGATTGGCGGATAACGTCTTTGCTCGATGGGTTTGTGCCATGCCTTCATCTACAAATGTAATAGACGCCACTGAAAGGTTTTGTGGAATCTTCGCCGAAACCTCCGACCAACATGTGGAGCAAAGAGAGTCTTGGCAAGTGAGAGATAAGGCAGACGTTCCCAAGATGGTAGACTGGCTCCATTCACACCATCCTTTTAACGACTCAACGAACCTTCTAGTGTCCTTGTTTACCGGTGAAGTAGCCGACGATACAGCTAATTGTGATGAGGCTCTCTCCGTGGTTTGCAAGCAATGAAATCCATCACATGGTAACGATTTAGTAACGTCCACTTAAAACGAAACAACGAAGTCACTACTTTTGCCACAGAGTCTAAAACGGCCACGATCAAAGACACTGTCGTCGAAATCAACCCTAACCAACTTTTTCACCGATTGCTGTGTGTTGTGCGTGACGATGATGACCTCGAGAAGAACCTGACATATGAGCTTTCAGCAAGGCCTCCAGCGCTGTTTGACGGGACGTTCAATCGGAAAAGCGCTAAGTCTGGATTGATCGACATTTTAGAAGAGATAGCGCCGCCCAAGAACAACTTTCCAGTGAACGCAGAGTTTACAGTCGATGGCGGGTTCCTCCTGCACTGGGTTGTGTGGGCGCGTCGTCCAGCGAATTTCAGCCAAATCTGCCTCCAGTATGTGAAGTACGTGAAAAATCACTTCGGACAGAATGCTACCGTGGTCTTCGACAGTTACGAATCTCCAAGCACCAAGGACGAAGAACACACCAAAAGAAACGCCAGGGGAGCATCGACAGAGGCTTTAATCGACGATGCTTCGCCCTCAACATCAACACAAGGAGCATTTTTGGGAAATGTTAAAAACAAGGTGCGATTCATAGCTTTGGTATCAAGGCACCTCATAGAAGCTGGAGTCAAGATCATTCAAGCCCCGGGTGACTCAGATACTGTCATAGTGAAGACTGCTGTGCTAGCTGCTAACAATGGTGCGGCGTAGGTGATAGTAGGCGAGGACACCGATCTTCTCGTCCTGATGGCAGCTACATCCAGCCCTGGAACCAACGTCCAAATGCTGATGCCGGGTATAGAAAGGATGCAGAAGCCCGGGTCTTCAGTAGTGAAGAGCTAATCGCGGCTCTTGGAGATCTCCGTAACTACCTCCTGTTCTTCCATGCAGCAACTGGATGTGATACCACCTGCTCCGTTCAGAAAGAGCAAAAATGGATCTTTCAAGAAGTTCAGCCGAGACGATTGTTTAAGGGAGACAGTGCCGGTCTTCAGCGTATCGGATGCTACGCACCAGGATATTGCGGCTGCAGGCGAACGTTTTCTTCTTGCATTGTACTGCTAAATGAAGACAACTTAAACAGCGCCAGGCCTCGGTTCTATACCGGAGGACAGTTGCCAAACAGTCCGTTTAATCAACGTTTGACGTAGCTACACTTCCCCCTACATCTGCAGCGGCCAAACAACATCGTAGCTACACTCCCCCTTACATCTGTAGCGGCCAAACAAAGAACAAATCGTCATACTATCATTTGATTGCAACCGGAGGCTTGAAACTAATATTGCCTAATAAATTCTAGGTTCAAGTTTGGATAAGGAATCGCTTTGTCACATTTAAATAAATATTATTCTTTCTTAAGCACCAAAATTGGTCTAGGCCTATAATAATTATTAATGTTAGTGTTTTGGAAGATAATGCAGCCTAAATTAAGTAATTTGGCGCAAAAACGAATACAATCGGACTCTCGGTTCAGTCGCAATGCTTAAAACTCAACAAATCCATAATGGCGTCGTTTTTTTCAAAATGGCAGATTTCCCCAAGATGGATTTTTTGGGAATTTTGGGATATCAATCAGAACACTATACTCAACATTTTCACCAATTTTTAGCTTGTTATTTCAAATGTCCGGGTCAATGTCTAATTTTACCGCACTAATGTTAATCATTTTGATTTTGATACTGATTAGCACAAATTCTGTAGGTGTATTCTAAACGAAACAATGCAACATAATCAGTATATCCTAGGTGTACCTAATTTCCGACATTATTTCAGTAATGGATTCGGTATTAAATTTTGAAACAATCCTGCGTCCTTCACATAGATGATGAACTTTTTAAACGCTACAATCTGCTCATTACACAACAGGGTTGGTTGAATGGCAGCCATTATGTAGGTAGGATATATTGTGATGTAAGAGGACTTAGGCCCCTGGCAAAAGATGTACTTGCCTGAGTGACTGCAATTGGGGACGCATCTCTTGTCACCCTAAAGCCCACCCACCTAACACTGACCAGGACCGTGGGTAGGTGGGTTCATGGAGGGGATTGAGACACAGTAGTAAGACTGTATTAAAGATAAACATAGTAACCTTCCTATTCTGACCTAGGATCGAACCTATGAGTTCCGTCTGGCAGACCGTGGGTTCATACCTCTACTGACTCTATGACTTACTAATTGGTGTGCATGGCTTACCGATTGACTCCTGGTTCCTGGTATGTGGTTTAGACTAGCTCCCTCTGGACGCCCTGATGTCGAACCCAGTGATGACTTCTCTCTTCACCTCTTCTTATGGCTAATCCTTGTTCTGATTCTTCGTCCAGTAATCCTCACTTAGAACTCTTCCTGGAAACTTGTCATTCACCTTCCGATTCTTGTTCCACTCTCCCACTCTCCTCCGTCAACGGTTGTCACTCGTCTCTCTATTCTTAACGAACGTCTCTATGAACCACCGCATTCTCTCGTTCAGTGCCCTTAATCAAAGTCCGATCTATTAGCACTACTTAGTTGTGCAATCTTTAGTCCTCAGCGTTTTGTCTGTCATTTCCCTTCCTGTATTGCGACCAAATGAGCCACACCGGAAAGTACCTAGACGTCTTGACCCTAAATGAACTCACGTATGTTCTCTGATTGGATTCCAAAATGTATTTGACCTCGAGATAATTAGTATTTAGCCAACAAGTACTCTACAGTACTTGACATCCCTCATTCCGGGGGTGAAAAAAAGAACTCGTTTTTTGTTCCTCCTTCTTGAATGAGCTTCGCTTATTTTAGTATCAATAGTTGACATCGTCCTCTAATCTCTTCGACTCTTGCAAGAACGTATCGCTAACTTCGAGCCAGACCCCTCAAAGGAACGACTCTTCTTTCTTATCTTTGTACATGGTCATTCATCGAATTCACCCCGGCTCTTGGCAATCCTTACTCATTGGTATTCTTCCATCTATTCCTGTGTGTTGATTAACTCGTTCCTTTTGATTCAATTCCGCGTTCGGCAGCGCAATCGCGTCTTAGTAAGTGACGATGCTCGTTTCCATCAAATATTGTCGAATTACATAAAGTTTACGATGTCATAGGTGTATAAAATGGCCATATGCATTCAGTGTCGGGCTCCTAATTCAGATTTATATTATCACCTTGACAAACGCAACTAGTAGATACCCGTCTTCCTTTGTCTTAGCCGAAAGATCTCTTCTGTCTTGGCAAAAATTCACTTCATTCGGCACCATCACATCCTCTCCAAAGAATCAGTGAAACCAACATACCAGGACCCCTATGCTAAAAATCCTAGTATAAGGGAATAAACCAGAGAAATCTCACGTTTTTCCGGACGAAACTCATAACCTCGCCTTTGGCATATACATCCAGGTACTATAAGAAAACGTGACTCTAAAGCACAGTCAAACCTTTCTTACCAAATCTATAATTCCTGTGAATTCGGAATCAAATAATTTTAGCCTGTAAATCCCTATCTTAGTCTAATCACAAACAATAACAACATAAATACACAAGTATAAAATTAGCTAATTATTTGTTTGTGCGTAATTCAAAACAAAAACAATAAGCACCCACATTTAGACTTACCGTCCAAAATCCCTTAGTAATAACATTTGGAATTCCTAGTAAATTCCTAGATTTTTAAAATCGAAATATGTTGTCAGTGCTGTCCCAACATTGTGACTAGACGAGCCGGACACTTCTCCGTCGTCTGTCAAAACCGCAGGCATTAACTGCTTTCCCTTCCTCCACCCGATATCCATTCGAGTGAGTGGGGCGCGTCAACTGTAACACAAATAAAAAAACGAACAGCCGTGTGAGTACTACAACTAGCCCACATGTAATCACTTGACGGCTCACCCGTTCGCAACAACAAACAGCTGACACATTATCTAACATTACCGCATTACCGCCGTGACTCGGCTCGCGAGCATAACTCGTAATCAGCAAGAATATTTTATAGTTTCAATTCACAGATTAAAACAATGAATTTATAATTAACAATCAAGCAAAATTTCTTGAAACAAAAAACTAGATAACATTTACTGCAATTCTGATTGATTTAACAAAAAAATTTAATTAATTAAAATTATATAAAACATTACTTATTTATATAATAAACAATATAATTTATTGAGCGAGCGTAGCGAGCGTCTCCACTTGACTCTTATGGCTCGAATGTCTTTTTTTTTTTTTTTTTTTCTGTTACTGCTTCGATACAGGTCGCACTGTTTCTCTGATCGACCTGAAATTTTGCACACATGTACATACCACCTAGGCGGGTTGCTGTATAGTTTTGTGGCAAAATCGTTCAAAAAGTTAAAAAGTTATATTAAAATATAATCGAAAGTTTTTTTTTAAAACTAAACGGCGACAAAATCTGAGGTGGCCAAATCATTTAGAATGTCCGTCCGATCACGAATATGTTATTTTTATTTTGATCCGATAAGTAGTGTAGTCGGAAATTACATTATAACAAAGTCCCGTTACCATGGCAACGGAAAGTCGCTCAGCTTTTTTGGCTCATGATAGCGGTCGAACGGAGGCTCGGATCGAGTTGAAATTTTGACCATCCGCAAGTTTCGTTCCCGATTGAATGCCATTAGTTTTGTGGCAAAATCGTTCAAAAAGTTATAAAGTTACATTAAAGTTAATCTAAAGTTTTTTTTAAAACTAAATGGCGACAAAATCTGAGGTAGCCAAATCATTAAGAATATCCGTCCGGTCACGAACTGTGTGTTGATTAACTCATTTCTTTTGATTCAATTCCGCGTTCCGCAGCGCAATCGCGTCTTAGTAAGTGACGATGCTCGTTTCCATCAAATATTGTCGAATTACATAAAGTTTACGATGTCATAGGTGTATAAAATGGCCATATGCATTCAGTGTCGGGCTCCTAATTCAGATTTATATTATCACCTTGACAAACGCAACTAGTAGATACCCGTCTTCCTTTGTCTTAGCCGAAAGATCTCTTCTGTCTTGGCAAAAATTCACTTCATTCGGCACCATCACATCCTCTCCAAAGAATCAGTGAAACCAACATACCAGGACCCCTAAGCTAAAAATCCTAGTATAAGGGAATAAACCAGAGAAATCTCACGTTTTTCCGGACGAAACTCATAACCTCGCCTTTGGCATATACATCCAGGTACTATAAGAAAACGTGACTCTAAAGCACAGTCAAACCTTTCTTACCAAATCTATAATTCCTGTGAATTCGGAATCAAATAATTTTAGCCTGTAAATCCATATCTTAGTCTTTTCATAAACAATAACAACAAAAAACACAAGTATAAATTAGCTAATTATTTGTTTGTGCGTAATTCAAAACAAAAACAATAAGCACCCACATTTATATTTACCGTCCAAAATCCCTTAGTAATAACATTTGGAATTCCTGGTAAATTCCTAGATTTTTTAAATCGAAATATGTTGTCAGTGCTGTCCCGACATTGTGACTAGACGAGCCGGACACTTCTCCGTCGTCTGTCAAAACCGCAGGCATTTACTGCTTTCCCTTCCTCCACCCGATATCCATTCGAGTGAGTGGGGCGCGTCAACTGTAACACAAATAAAAAAACGAACAGCCGTGTGAGTACTACAACTAGCCCACATGTAATCACTTGACGGCTCGCCCGTTCGCAACAACAAACAGCTGACACATTATCTAACATTACCGCATTACTGCCGTGACTCGGCTCGCGAGCTTTATTCCTAATCAGCAAGAATATTTTATAATCTCAATTCACAGATCAAACAATGAATTTAATTTATAATAAACAATCAAGCAAAATTTCTTGAAACAAATAACTAGTTTACATTTACTGCAGTTCTGATTGATTTAGCACACAAAATTTTATCAATAATTAAAATGATATAACATTACTAATTTATATAATATACAGTATAATTTATTGAGCGAGCGAAGCGAGCGTCTCCACTTGACTCTTATGGCTCGAATGTCTTTTTTTTTTTTTTTTTCTGTTACTGCTTCGATACAGGTCGCACTGTTTCTCTGATCGACCTGAAATTTTGCACACATGTACATACCGCCTAGGCGGGTTGCTGTATAGTTTTGTGGCAAAATCGTTCAAAAGTTAAAAAGTTATATTAAAATTAATCGAAAGTTTTTTTTAAAAACTAAACGGCGACAAAATCTGAGGTGGCCAAATCATTTAGAATGTCCGTCCGATCACGAATATGTTATTTTTATTTTGATCCGATAAGTAGTGTAGTCGGAAATTACATTATAACAAAGTCCCGTTACCATGGCAACGGAAAGTCGCTCAGCTTTTTTGGCTCATGATAGCGGTCGAACGGAGGCTCGGATCGAGTTGAAATTTTGACCATCCGCAAGTTTCGTTCCCGATTGAATGCCATTAGTTTTGTGGCAAAATCGTTCAAAAAGTTATAAAGTTACATTAAAGTTAATCTAAAGTTTTTTTTAAAACTAAATGGCGACAAAATCTGAGGTAGCCAAATCATTAAGAATATCCGTCCGGTCACGAATATGTTAATTTTATTTTGATCCGTAGTGCAGATAGAAATAACATTTTAACAAAAGTAACGTTACCATGGCAACGAAAAGTCGCACAAGAATTCTGGTCACTATGTACTGCCACCTAGAAGTAATCAAGAGTTAAAATAGTTTTCCCAAAGAAATGATGTCAAGGTCCTCTAGATGGCGGTGGATTTTATCCATTCTCTCCTATTTTACCAATTTTCAGGTAAATCGGTCAAGACCTTAAAGACTTATTGGTATGTAACATTATGGGAATGTCGTACTCGGGTCGTGTTGCACGTACCAGTGCTCGCTCAACAACGCGTCCAACTGAGCGTTTTCCTAGTAAATTACTAAACAACATAACTTGTTACTCAAATACAGCCATGCTCACCGTCACCAGAGTCAGGTAAGAACCCACGTCCATTTTGTTTACATAAAACTTGAATGTGCAACTTTTGCCGCATCCACAAAATCAAACAATTAATTAATTGCAGACCCATTAGAAGACTCAAGGTTCATTTACATGACTGTGCCTTACTCACAAGGCTTTGACCGACAATTACTAGCTCAGCATAACACAAAGGCTTACTACTGACACTGAGAAATAACATAGTCACTTCTGCTAGCTGCTGTAGACCGCCTCTTGCCATCACATTACAACAAATAAAATCACAATCAGTATAACTACTGAGAATTATGTCCATGGCATAACTATGCACTTAAACAAAGGACTGTGACACCACCCCTGGTTCCTCCTCCCTTGAACCCAAGTGAGAATGAGACGGTATCGCCACCCCCTTTGAACCCAAGAGCGAATTGTACAGCAATGCTTTCACTCCTTTAAACTTAAGAGATAATGGTACGTCAGTGCTACCACTTCCCATACACCCCTTTGGCGCTCCCCTTCACCAATGCTGCGAACGACAAGGGTATCCTACCGCCCTCTACAATAGGGCAAACAACCACATCTGGCCCCTTCCTATCCTCACAAGACATAGGCACTGTTGCACTTATGCCCTCGTCACCACGAAGCGACACCACCACTTCATCCCCTACATACTCATGAACAGTAGACAGCGAAGTACTACCCTCTTCACCTAGCAGTGACACCCCCAAAGCATCCCCTACTTCCGCGCCTTAGCACACTAGACTAGGGAAACGCCAAATTCTTTGATAGACGAGTGAGTGAGCCATGTGTTAAATACCCGGTATCATTCCCCATACTGGGCTAGATCCAGCCTTAGGTATAGGGGAGGAAAGGGGATGTTCCCGTGTACTCAACACAAGGGTCACTCACTCGTCTATCAACGACTTTGGCGTTTCCCTTGTAAAACAAAATTATATGTTGTATGCAAAAACATTGTTCACACTACACATAGTTCACGAGAAAGAGAAGAAGATTATCTAAGTATTGACATATTTTAATCGTACGGTACGTAACAATTTGTTTATGACCAGAAACAAATAATATAATACACCGTGGTGTGTGTTTTGGCCATGAACGGGCGACACTCAGCCTTAAACTAGTTTACAAAGAACCTGTCTTCAAAAAATAATTAAATAAAATTAATTTAATAAAATGACTATAGCAATGTTTTCAAGAATTTCAGATGAGGTTACTGAGTTGAGGGATATTACACCCAACCCCAAAAATTATTTTTTAACACTCAATCTTTTGCATTATACTACACTCAAATGACCGTTTAAAAATTATATCTTGCAACTGTAACTTTACACAATTTTAACGTGAATATTTTTTGTTCCACAGACACTAGGGAGCATAGTACCAATTTAAAATGGCCCTTACAACATCGTGTGTTGATACTGTGAACAAATATACCCTCAAAAACGCAAAAATATGCATTCCAAAATCACATTTTTTATTAGAAAGCATTTCGAGCGTACCACTTCCCAAAATTACCAAACAAACAAATAAGATATTTTACAGAAGAGACAGTCGAGTACGTCAATAATGGCCAATATTTGTTTTAATCAAAATCCTCCAATGTCACCAGGCTAGTCACAGATTAAGATTGTCCCATTTTCTATTGTGAAAAGTTTTTGCCGATGAGACCTAGTTTGAAAATTAAAAAAAAAAAACGGGTCATGGTGAACCTAATAATTGTTATGTTATTTTCTAAATTCGTATGTAGTCGGCCTAAATGAAATATATTTTTTTAGTTTAGAATGTGATTACTTCTTTAAGTTCACTGGTTGAATAACTAATAACATTTGTAATTGTTGTGCTGTGCTATTGGTAGTTAAGGGGTGGAGCGGGTAAAGACTCGTTCATGATTGAGCGAGCGAAGCGAGCGTCTCCACTTTACTCTTATGGCTCGAATGTCTTTTTTTTTTCTTTTTTTTCTGTTACTGCTTCGATACAGGTCGCACCGTTTCTCTCGATCGACCTGAAATTTTGCACACATGTACATACCACCTAGGCGGGTTGCTGTATAGTTTTGGGCAAAATCGTTCAAAAAGTTAAAAAGTTACATTAAAGTTAATCGAAAGTTTTTTTTTCAAACTAAACGGCGACAAAATCTGAGGTGGCCAATCATTTAGAATGTCCGTCCGATCACGAATATGTTATTTTTATTTTGATCCGATAAGAAGTGTAGATGGAGATTACATTATAACAAAGTCCCGTTACCATGGCAACGGAAAGTCGCACAGCATTTTGGCTCATGATAGCGGTCAAACGGAGGCTCGGATCGAGTTGAAATTTTGACCATTCGCAAGTTTCGTTCCCGATTGAATGCCATTAGTTTTGTGGCAAAATCGTTCAAAAAGTTATAAAGTTACATTAAGTTAATCATAAAGTTTTTTTTAAAAACTAAACGGCGACAAAATCTGAGTGTAGCCAAATCATTAAGAATGTCCGTCCAGTCACGAATATGTTAATTTATTTTGATCCGATAAGTAGTGTAGATAGAAATTAACATTTTAACAACAGTAACGTACCATGGCAACGAAAAGTCGCACAAGAATTCTGGTCACTATGTACTGCCACTTAGAAGAAATCAAGAGTAAAATAGTTTTCCCAAAGAAATGATGTCAAGGTCCTCTAGATGGCGGTGGATTTTATCCATTCTCTCCTATTTACAAATTTTCAGCTAAATCGATCAAGACCTTAAGACTTATTGGTATGTAACATTATGGGAATGTCGTACTCGGGTCGTGTTGCACGTACCGGTCTCGCTCAACAACGCGTCCAACTGAGCGTTTTTCCTAATCTAGTTATGTCCATAATAAGAAATTACAATCCTTCCTTAACAGTTTACTACTCACTACTTTAGGAACGAAAGTATGAGTTTTGCACAAATGAAACACCGTAATATATTGCAGAAACACACTTTATTTATAACATCCAATGTAAATAACGTAACATAGATTAACACTCACTTTCGGGTGGGACGAAAAACAAACGTTGTTAGGTAAAATACTGAATAATTCTATGAATGTACGATCAAGCAGGGAAAACACAATATCAAACCATTAGCCATGAAGATGCAGAGTAGAACCAGGAACCATGTTTAACACCGAACCATGATGTTTCACGTTCGACTCAGATGTTCACCAATAACTTTGGCACTTTTGGCAACAAAATTCCCAATTTGTGTTATTTTACTATCCAATATTATTGTGGCTGTTTATGTGAAAAATAATAAACTCAAATAAAAAATACTACACCCTACTTAAATGATTATTAGAATAAAAAATTAATATTTTTTGAAACATGGTTCATTTTTATGAACAGATTTTTCCAAACCCCGATCCCCAGACAATTTTCCAAGATACCAACCTAGCTCAGGGGCAAAATATGTGTTTTTGATGTTTACAACCATGAAAACCCTACCTAAAGGCGTGTTTGTTAATACTGTTTTACTGGAGCGATGGTTTGGGAAAAATGTTTCCCCGGAATGATGTAAGAGCATAACCAATGTGCGGGATTTTTGAGGATAACACGGAGGGTAGTGCAGCCAACCGGTCTTTCCAGGTTTTGGGAGGCAGAGCTCTCTGACTGTGCTGACGCAGGAAGGTAGCGTCGGTCCCTTTGGGTACCCGTCGGTACTGTGACGCCCGGGTACCCGATGGTGGGATGCCCGGTACCCCGATGTGGTGGGGGCGACAGTTAGTCCAAAACTTGGGGGCGGGTTTCGGGAAGCCAAACAGGTAGCTGATGGGGCCCCCCACAAGGGGGGGTCTTTTACCTCGGCCCGGGAAAATTTAAAATACAAGACGATGAAACGCACCGTGAGAGGCCGACAGGTGCGTTAGCACTCCAGTGTAGAAGCAAAGTCCGAGAAAGGCAGGTAGTAAGGAACCTGGGTCAGAAGAATTTGGTTAAAGGGGGTTGCCGCAGACGGTGCCCTAAAAAAGGATATACAATTAAAAACATACCAATGAAAGATTGGTTAAATTTGGATATTGCTTAACGTCTCATATTTATGCACTTTGGCTTATCGAAGGGTTTATTTAGAAAATTTTTTTGTTGTATTGACAAGAAAAGAAATAACAATGAATAAACATGTTTTATGTAAGAAAATACTTCTTCGTTTATTGCATGAAAGTGATTACAATGAATAAACTTTCCCTTTATGTATAGAAAGTATTTTTGTTGATTGACAAGTCAAGTGATTACTATAATAAACATGCCTTATGTATAGAAAGTATTTTTTCGTTGTTTTGACAGTCAAGGTGATATCAAAAATTTCGCCTACTGAAACTCAATTTTAGCAATCCTTCCCCCAAGAAAGAACGACGCAAAACTTTTACTTGTCATTCGGCTACATTGAAAAGACATTGCAGCAAAGCCATATTGGCTACTTGTAGGCCTATGTGATTACTAGAAGTACAACATTTACTCCCCCCAACCCAATACGGGGCATTACTTGAAAGAAAAGAAACTTGGCAAGCCTGTAGTTTTTTGGAATGAAGGTCCGCTGTACAAAGTCTATATTCGAGGTTGACGTGAAGGTCGTGCTTGTTCGTGACGAAAGCCGTGGCCGGGAAGATACGAGACTTTAGTCCCTTTGGGCCCTATATTCACATGTTATGTGGCAAGTTGGTGATGGGAAATAATATACTAATAATTATTAGTAAAATTATGGATTAAACCATGTAACATTCCTATTAACATGATTCTGAAGATTTCCCAAAAAAAATTTATGTGTTTATTTTGTTGTGATACATGAAATAAATGCTATGAAATGCGCGTCATGTGTGTGGTTGTAACAAGTTAGTTTTTTTTGGCCTCCAGTAGCTGCTTATCGCGGTATTCTAGGAACCCAGGACCTTTTCCCTAAGCCCCTGTCGTGCGACAGCCAGAATTTAATTTTTATTTGTTAAAACTTAATTCCATTAATGATAGATAATGTTTAGATATATTTAAAACCAAAAAGGGCCTAACTCAACAAAAACCTGGGTTATTTTATTTAAAATCGCTATTTGGGAGAATCAGTCTGCTCCTCAAGCACCCATGCTCGACTCAGTTAAGTAACCAAGGTTTTAGTTCAATAAAGTGGTTTTATAATATATTTTCCGGGGTTGAGAGTTGGTGTGATTTTTTTAAAATGAAGATATAGTTATGACATATACTTTCAGTAAAGATCTTATTTTTTCCCATGTAAAATGAAAGAAAAGTAGAAAACGCTCTAAAAAGTACAGATAGCAGTATGGAATGACCTTCCATCGAACTTTAATAAATAAAAACAAAACACGATTCAAGAAGGATTTTTGGGAATTTAACTTACGCTTTAACCCTTCAATACTCCCGTTATAGATAGACACTATTAAAAGGGAAAGGGTTTAATATTTAAATTAATAGGCGAACATGGGCAAAATGGGCTAAAAGGATAGTAGTTTTTTTTAGTTTAGTAGTTTTTAGTTTTTTTTAGCAGAAATCCTAATTTAATTTTTTCGTGCATTTTAAGGTGTTATTGCTTTAGGAAAACTTCTAATTTTAATATTTAAATTCTTTCCAATTAATTTGGTAATTTTTGCGCAGAATAATTTCCCTTTTATTTTTTTGTTTATTATTGTGTGTTTTTTAGATATTCGGGTAAAAGGTATATAGTGTCTAGTTCATGAAATAAATAAGTTTAATTTCATATCAGGGAATCAAGATTTTATTCTAAACTGTATAATTTTAAAATCGTAATGTTATAAAACCCCCAAAAAAAAAATTTGGTAGAAAAGAAAGTTCATAAGAAGAATAGAAAATGGGGGTAAGATGTTAAAATGATAACTTGTAGCTTGTTCTCCTACTGGACACAAGCTTGGGTGATAATATACAAGGGTTTTGAGATGTAATGTCAGTGTAACGAGGTTCGTGTGAGAGTGAAGAAAAACCCCAGTCTCACTTTGGGTGAGAGAATGCTCCGTGCCGTACACCCCGGGTGGTCCCCCACGCTGCAGTCCGCGTTCGGGGTCACGGGGGCATCGTGGAAGAGGATCAAGGATGACGCGGAAACGGGGCAATAGTGTAACAGATTGAAAAGTAGGGGCCGGGAAACCCGAACAGATCAACCGGTCACACAGGTAAAGGAAAGATGAAAAAACACGTGGCAATAGTGTAAGATAAACGAGTAGCAGCGGAAACAGAAACAGATCAACCCGGGTACACAGGAAAAGGTAAAGATGAAAAAACAGTGGCAATAGGTACAGTTTGAACGAGTAGCGGCTGGAAACAGAACAATAAAACCCCGTCACAGGCAAAGGAAAGATGTAAGTGTCGGTGTAGCGATGCCAGCTGGTCCCCAGAAAGAAAGTCAATCTGTGCTTTTTAACGCTGTTTACAGTTCATGGTACTCTGCAAACCCACGTTTATTTGGGGTTTACCTAACGACTGATTTAAAAATATTTATGTTAAATGATTTTTGTCTTCTTTTTGCTTCTTCTTCTTTTCTTTTTCTTTTTCTTTTCTTCTTCTTCTTTTTCCCTTTTCTTCTTCTCCCTTTTTCTTCTTTTCTTCTTCTTTTCTTCTCATATGCCAACAATTTACATTTTCATGGATCTTGTTTTCTATTTCCCCAGAGGGATACGATTCCTGTTCCCTCCAATCCAACCTTTTTGGCCTTTGCCCCCGTTAAACCCCTTTAAAAATATAGGTGCCTTTTCGGCGCCGCAGCCAAGCCGCGACGTGCTACACACTCAGGCACCTTATACAGCAAAGCAAAATTGTTGTAATTTCGAAGTTTTCCCCCACCGTCATGAAACGTGAGTGAATTTAAAAAAATTACAACCGGGGGGGTTTTTAGGTCCCGGGACAACACATCCAAATTTTTTTTGGGGGACGAGCATTCCTTTTTTATTTTAAAAATGACTGAAACGCCAAAATACTTTAAGGATGTTACTACTGGTAGGCTACGGCTACGCCTTGCTACTATGCACTACTTATAATTTCGTCATTTAAATTTTGGCCAGCGATTCTTCAAGGGGGGGTACAATTTTCATATTTTAAAGGGGAATTTAAAGGTAAGGGATGTATTGCCTTTTGAAAGAAAAAGTTGATAAGTAGGGGAAAGGGCATCCAAATAAGGGGTTTTAATTTTACCCTTTTAAAGGTAATAATCAACAAGTATAACATAAAAAACTTGACCAAAAATCACTCTTGCGTACAAAATCAATTCTTTTTGGGGGAAAGAAACATTATTTTAAAATCGATTGTCAAAATTTTTTTACATAAAAAATTTAAAAACTACTTTTTTTAAAATATTTTTTATATTGTAAAAAAAATAGTTTTGCAGTATTTTAAAACGGGAAAAAGTAATGAGATCCCACACACACACAAAACTTTAAAAAATAAAAAAGGGCCCAAGCTTTTATATTTTTTACAAAGCATTTTGCGCTTTTAATTCTAAAAGTAAATCTTTGGAAAGGTTGGGAAAAATTTAATTTTCAGAACTTTACGTTTTAAAATTATTTAAAAATGAAATGTATGAACTATTTCGTTTAAATTTAATAGTACCAAAAATTTTATTTTTGAAAGCACACAAAAAAAGCTTGGGAAAATAAAATTTTATTAAAAAAATTAAAGTTTTTAAAAAATTTTCCCAAAATTTAATTTGTATGAAATATTTGTTTAAATTAATAAGGTTGCCAATTCTTTTTTGACAAGCTTTTCAAAAATGTTGTTTTGGGTCACTGTACGTTTATGAATTTAAATGCGCAAAGTGGAAGGGAATATGAGCTTGCCCTTTTTTTAAAAATATATTGCTTTTAAATTGTAAAATTTGGCGTATTTTTAAAGTTTTTGCTGGTGGTTTAAATATTTTACAAAAATATATCTTTAAATTTAAACTTATTGGTTATGATTTTGGGTATTAAAAATTTTACTGGGACAAATTGGTAAAATAATTTGTTTGTGGTATAAATCATTTGTTTCAAACAGTACTTTAACAATTAAGAAGGGGGCCAATTTCTATTTTTTGGCGGGACCTGCTATGGGGAAAAACAAAATGGCCCGCCTTTAATTTCCCGCAACTAAAACCTATGTCGTTAAAATTTCTTGGCGGATTCAATTTTTAAAGGATACCATTCAAAGGAATTTGATAAAGTCGAAATTTTATTTACCCTTTTCACGAAAATGAAATTATTTAAGGTTTGTATAAAAATTAATCCCCAATCGTACGTTAAATTTTTAAAAAAAGTGAACATCTACAAATTCAAAAAAATTCTAGCTTTCTTTTTTTTGTTTTTTTTAGATATTTCTTTAGTTCCCCAATGAGTTCTTCCCCTTTTTTTTTCCGACAAAAATAAAACCCCCAAAATAATGTATTTTTAAACGGCGCATGGTGAGAGGATATAGTAATTGTGGTAAAAAGTTAACGTTTTTTTTAACATAAACTTAATAAGAATTTCCCTTATACCCGCCCCCTCTGGCAAGGAAACATTTTAAAACAACATTGCATAATGAAAAAAAAAATAATCTGAAGAATACTTCACAGGGCCCAACCCCCAAACTGAGAATGGTAACCCGTACAAGTACAGCCACGGTCGAAACGAGCACCAGCAGTTTGCCATGGAAGACCGTGTAGTGACACTGACAATTGTAGACCATAGACTGCCTAGGAGTTGTGTAGACCTTTCCCAAAGGAAACTACTGCCCCCTTTTAAAACCAGAAATTTTAGTGTAGGCAAAATACATTTTTAAATCAAGTTCTCCAATTTTGACCTCTTTAAAAAAAGGACGGTACATTCGTTAAATTTAAAAAAATTCCTTATTACCTGAATTTTTTTCAAAGCTCAATAAACATTTATTTTCCCGAAATATTGTTTAAACATTTTGATTTTGATACTGATTGCACAAATTCTAAGGTGTTTTTCTAAACGAAAAAATGCAACATAATCGGGTATGTAGGTGTACCTATTTTTGGCATTTTTTCAGTAAGGATTGGTTATTAAAAATTTTAAACAATCCTGCGTCCTTCACTAAATTTGAACATATTAAACCTCAATCTGCTCATTTCACAAAGGGTGGTTGAAAAGGCAGCCCCTTTTTTAATACATATTTTGATGTAAAAGGACTTGGCCCCCTGGCAAAAGATGTACTTGCCCGAGTGACTGAATTGGGGGGCCATCTGTTGTCACCCCAAAGCCCACCCCCCCAACACTGACCGGACCCTGGGTAGGGGGGTTCATGGAGGGATTGGACACAGTAGTAAGACTGGGAAATTTAAGAAAATCATAGTAACCGGTAACCTTCCTATTCTGACCTAGAATCGAACCTAGAGTTTCCCTTGGCAGACCGGGGGGTTCATACCTCTACTGACTTTATGACTTTCAATTGGTTGCATGGTTACCGATTGCTCCTGGTTCCGGGATGTGGTTTGACTGCCCCTTTTGGGGCCTGAGTCAAACCCAGTGATGACTTCCTTTCACCCCTTTTTATGGCTAACCTTGTTCTGATTCTTCGGCGAAACCTCACTTGAAATCTTCCTGGACACTTGTCATTCACCTTCCGATCTTTTTCCACTCTCTCACTCCCCCCGTCAATGTTTGTCATCGGCTCCTTTTCCCAAAGAACGTCTCTACTACCTCCGCATTTTCTCGTTTTAAAGCCCCTTAAACAGAGTCCAAACTATAAGCACTATTTGTTGTGCAACTAAAATTGCCAAACCAAAAAAATAAAATAAAAATAATAATAAAAAATAATAAAAAAACGCTGAGGGTAAAAAATTGCCAATCTTTTGTCCTCAGCGTTTTGGGGGGTCATTTTCCCTTTTTATTGGAAAAAATGAGCCACACCGGAAAGTACCTAGACGTTTGACCCTAGATGAACTCACGTATGTTCTTGATTTTATCCAAAATGTATTGGGCCTCGGAAAAAATTGGGGATTGAGCCAACACGTATCTACAGTACTTTTACATCCCCATTCCCGGGGGTGAAAAAAAGTACTTTTTTTTTGTTTCCCCCTTCTTGAAGAGCTTTGCTTTTCTTGTGCAATAGTTTTTCATCGTTCCTTATCTTTCGCTCTTGCAAAAACGTATCGTAAATTCTGCCCAACCCCTCAAACGAAGACTCTTCTTTCTTTTCTTTGTTGGATGAGCGTAGCGAGCTAGCGAGCGAAGCGAAGATTTCCTTTTTACTACACTGGGGAAAAAAAAACGGGTTTTTTTTTTTTTTTTTTTTTCTTCTTTCTTTCTTTCTTTTTTCTTTCGTTTTTGTCTTTCGTTAACACGATTCCGGGAAACCGATACTCCCATGCGATGAAAAAATTTTTTTGGAGGGCCTTGAAATTCTGAAACAAGAATGCCACGTTTTTTGAGCGCAAAACGAAAAAAAAATTTCTCAAAAATCGCAATTTTACGTTTTTTTTTGATTTTTTTTAAAATTTTTTGACTTATCTTCCTAATGTTTATCCGTTGTAAGATTTTTTCATAACCTTAATTTCATGAATTGATTATTTGTGGAAAATTTGAGTGTAATCAAATAATTTATTTCTCATGAAAACCGCAATTTTTCGAATTTTTTAATTTTTTCGGCTTTAACCCTCATGCTTTACCCCATTATATGATTTTTCATCGAAACCTTTAATTTTTTGAATAAAAATATTCGTGTTTAAATTTTTACCAATGAATAATTTTTTCTTTAAAAAATTTCAATATCACGATTTTTCTTTTTTTAAAATTACGATTATTAAAAAAATTAAGTTATTCTTTATTTAATTTAATTAAAAAAAATCTTCAAAAGTTCTGATTTTTTCACAGAACAACAGAAAATCCGCATACACATGCAGCTCATGCACCAATTACGCTCATCCAACAACGCGGGGGACTTAAGCGTTTTTCCTAGTATATAGCATTCATTGATAAACCCCGGCTCTTGCAATTCTTACTCATTGGTATTCTTCCCCATCTATTCCTGTTGTTGATTAACTCGTTCTTCCGATTAATTCCCTTGCCGAGCGCAATGTGATCTTCTTTAGACAGTGAAGACGCTCGTTTATCATATATTGTTGAAACCCATCAAGTATCGATGTTATAGTGGAAACGGGTTTCATATCCATTCAGTGTCGGTTTCTATTCAGATTTATACATCACCTTGACAATGAAAACTAGAAGATACCCGTCTTCCTTTGTCTTAGCCAAAGATCTCTTCGTCTTGGTAAAAATTCACTTAAATTGACGCCATCACTCCTCTCCAAAGAAACCATGAAATCAACATTACCAGGACCCCTAAGCTGATAATCCTAGTATAAGGACGTTCGGAACTCAAACAGCTGACTCATTATTATCTAACATTACCGCATTACTGCCGTGACTCGGCTCGGAGCATAACTGTAATCAGTAAGAATATTTTATAATCTCATTTCACAGACCAAAACAATGAATTTATAACTACACATTAAGAAAGGTTTCTTTGAACAAAAACTGGATTACATTTACTGCAGTTCTGAATGATTTAACAAAAAAAACAATTAAAATGATTAAAACTTTACTTATTTATAAACAAACAATAAAATTTAAATTACTAAACAACATAACTTGTTTCTTAAATACAGCCATGCTCACCGTCACCAGAGTCAGGTAAGAACCCAAACGTCCATTTTGTTTACATAAAAACTTGAATATGCAACTTTTGCCGCATCCACAAAAATCAACATTATTAATTGCAGACGCATTAGAAGACTCAAAGTCATTTACATGACGTGCTCACTCACAAGGCTTTTGAACGACAAATCCCTAGCCCTTCAGCATAATACATGGCATACTACTGACACTGAGAAATAACATGTAAACATCTGCTAATGTAGACCTCGCCTCTTGCCACACATACAACAAATGAAATCACAATCAGCAAAACAACTGAGAAAATTAAATGTCCACGGTAAAATTTTATGCATTTTACACATAGGACTGTGACACACCCCTGGTTCCGCCTCCCTTGAACCCCAAGTGAGAACGAGACGGCATTGCCAAACCCCTTTAAACCCCAAAGAGCAAATTTTGTTCAGCAATGCTTCCATCTTTAACTTAGAGATAATGTACTCAGTCTACCACTTCCTACATCCTTTGGCGCTCCCTTCACCAATGCTGCAAAGGGAAAGGTATCCTACCACTCTCTACAATAGGGCAAACACCACACCTGGCCCCTTCCTATCCTAACAAGACGTAGGCACTGTTGCCTTCAGCCTCGTCACCCGAAGCGACACCACCACTTCATCCCCTACTTCCTCATGAACAGAAGACATTGAATTTAATACTCTCTTCACCTAGAAGTTGACACCCCATGGCATCTCCTACTTTCGCGCCTTAGCCAACTAGACTAGGAAACGCCAAAATCGTTGATAGATGATGAGTTAGCCATGTGTTAAATTTAACCGAAAATATTCCCCTACGGGCTAGATACAGCCTAAGTATAGCGGAGGAAAGGGGATGTTCCCGGGTACAAGCCATGGGTCACTCACTCGTCTATTAACGACTTTGGCGTTTTCCTAGTAAAAAAATATATTTGTATGCAAAACATTGTTCACATACACATGTTCACGAGAAAGAGCAGAAGATTATCTAATATTGACATATTTTAATCGTACGTAACAATTTGTATATGACCAGAAGCATATAATATAATACACCGTGGAGTGTGTTTTGGCCATGAACGGCGCCCACTCAGCCTTGAACTAGTTTACAAAGAATCTATCTTCAAAAAAAAATAGAAATAAAATAAATTTAATAAAATGACTGTAGCAATGTTTTCAAGAAATTTCAGTTGAGGTTACTGAGTTGAGGGCTATTACACCCACCCCCAAAAATTATTTTTTATCACTCAATCTTTTGCATTATACTACACTCAAATGACCGTTTAAAAATTATATCTTGCAACTGTAACTTACACAATTTTAACGTGATTATTTTTGTTCCACAGACTCTAGCGGCATCGTACCAATTAAAAATGGCCCTTGCAACATCGTGTCTTGATACTGTGAACAAATATACCCATAAAAACGCAAAAATAGCATTCCAAAAATCACATTTTTTATTTAAAATAAGCTTTTTCGAGCGTACCATTTTCCAAAATTACCAACAAACATATAAGATATTTTACAGAAGAGACTGTCGAGTACCTCAATAATGGCCAATATTTGTTTAAATCAAATCCTCCAATAAGATTGACCCTTTTTTTTAATGTGGAAATTTTTTTGCCAATGAGACCTAGTTTGAAAATTAAAAAAAAAAAAATTCGGGTCATGGTGAACCCAATCATTGTTATGTAATTTTCTAAATGCGTATGTAGCCGGCCTAAATGAAATATTTTTTTTTAGTTTAGAATGTGAATACCATTTTAAAGTTCACTGGTTGAATAACTAATACATTTGTAATTGTTGTACTGTGCTTTTGGTAGTTAAGGGGTGGAGGGGGTGAAGACCCATTCATGATGTAGTTATGCCATAATAAAAAATTACAACCCTTTCCCTTTTACAGTTTACTTCTCACAACTTAGGAACGAAAGTATGAGTTTTGCACAAATGAAACACCGTAATTTAAATTTCTGAAACACACTTTATTTATAACACCCAATGTAAATGACGTAACATAGATTAACCTCACTTTCGGGTGGGATGAAAGACAAACTCTGTTAGGTAAAATACTGAATAATTCTATAAATGTACGATCAAGAAGGGAAAACACAATTTCAAACCATTAGCTATGAAGATGCAGAGTAGGCCCAGGAACCATGTTTAACACCGAAACCCTGATGTTTCACGTTCGACTCAGATGTTCACCAAAAACTTTGGGACTTTTTGGAAATAAAAATAACCATTTGTGTTTTTTTAATATCCAATATTATGTGGCTGATCATGTGACAAGCAATAAACTCAAAATAATAATTTACTTATCACCCTACTTAAATGATTATTATAATCAAAATTCAACTATATTTAATTGAAACATGGATTCAGTTTTAGTGAACGGATATTCCAACCCGATCTCCAGAACAATTTTTAAAACTACCAACCTAGCTCATTGGCACAATATGTGGATTTAGACTGTTGTCAACCATGACACCCTACTTTGAGTGCGATGGCTTGAAATATAGTTTCCCCCGAATGATGAAAGTGCTAGTAACACAATGTGTGGGATATTTGAGGATAACTCGTGAGGGTAGTGCAGCCAACCGGTCGTTCCAGGTATGGGGAGGCGAGAGCTCTCTGAGCTGTTGCTAGACGCAGGAAGGTAGCGTCGGTACCGTCGGTACCGTCGGTACTGTGACGCCCGGTATCCCGATGGTGGTGATGCCCGGTATCCCGATGGTGGTGGGGCGACAGTTGAGATGCCCAGAACTTGCAGCAGGTTCGGGAAGCCAAACACTGGATAGTTGATGGGCCGCACGAGGGTTTTTTCTTCACCTCGCCCGCAACCTTAATACAAGACCCATGATAACGCACGTGAGAGGCCGACAAAGGTCGCGTTAGTCACTCCCAGTGTAGAAGCAAGTCCAGAAGCGGCAGGTAGTAAGGGACCTCGGGCAGCATGAAGTTGGTGATAAAGGGGGGTTGGCGCAACGGTGCCCTAAACAAAGGGTATACAATAATAAACATACCTTATGTATAGATTGATGATGAATTGGATATTGCTTAACGTCTCATATATACGCACTTTGGCTTATCGAGACGATTTATGTATAGAAAATACTTCTTTGTTGTATTGGCAAGTCAGTGATTACAATGAATAAACATTCCTTTTGTATAAAAAGTATTTCTTCGTTGTATTGGCAAGTCAAATAATTACAATGAATAAACATGGCTTTTAGTATAGAATGTACTTCTCAGTTGTAATTGCAAGTCAAGTGATTACAATGAATTTAAACATGCTCTATGTAAGAAAGTATCTTATTGTATTGACATGTAAAATAATTACAATGAATAAAAATGCTTTTAGTTTTAAAAGTACTTTCTTAGTTGTATTGGCATGTAAAGTATTACAATGAATAAACTGCTTATGTAATAAAGAAGTATTTATTCGGTTGTATTTACAAGTCAAGTGTAAAATTAATTTCGCCTACTGTAACTCAATTTTAGCAAACGTCTCTAGAAAAGGACGACGCTAAACATTTACTTATGTCATTCGGGTACATTGAAAAGCACATTGCAGAAGCCTAAATTGGCTATTGTAGGGCCCATGTGAGTGACTAAGTACAACATTTACTCACCCCAACCAATACGGGGCATTCATCTTGAAAGTAAAGAACTGGCAAGATCCGGGAGTTTGGAATGAAGGTCATCTGTACAAACGTCGATATTCGAGGTTGAGTGAAGGTCGTAGTTTGTTCGTGACGAAAGCGTGGCCTGGAGATACGAGCACATTATCAACTTAGCTATATTCACATGTTTGTGGCAAGTTGTGATGGCGAAATCATATACTAAATAATAATAGTACAATTATGTGATTAATACATTGTAACATTCCTATCACAGACTTCTGAATAATAAAACTTGGGTGTCGGGACGCGTTGTTGCATTAAATGCTGACGTTTCGAACTGATGCACAGCTCATCTTCAAGATGTGAGAGGAATCCTGGAAACTACTCGATCCAGCCGACCATGAATCGAGCTGGATCGAGTAGGTTCGCCCAGTGATTTCCTCTTCACATCTTGAAGATGAGCGGCAATCAGTTCGAAAAGTCAGCATTTTATGCAATCACACGGGTATCCCGACAGCAAGTTTTATTATTTACCGGGCCGTGAAGCCTACACAAGTATGACTTCTGAAGATTTGCAAAAATTTGTATTATTTATGTGATACTGAATAATGCAATCTGAAATGCGCGTCATGTTGTGGTTGTTACAGTTAGTGTTTCTTCTGGCCTCCACGTAGCTGCTTATCGGTATTTAAGGCCCTGTCCCTAAGTAGTCAAGCGGAATAAAGGAAAATACAAGAAAAATTTAGGGGTTTGTGGTAGAGGGCTGAATTTTGGATTGTATACTCAGAACAACATTATAAGAAAATTGCCTCGAGGAGCCATGAAAAATCCATCCGGTTAAGGGGGTGGAAGGGGGTGAAAAAATGGCATTTTTCAAATAAAAAAAAAGATAAAAAATCAAACTAAATTTGATCCTAAGATTACAAAATTATTACATATTGTAGATAAAAGTCAAATTTTAATAAAAAAAATATATTTCACCATATATGTATATATAACCAGATTTTGCACCCTTTGTCTTTTTTTCACAAATTTACCCACCTGCTGGGAGGATTAGCCTACCATTTTACGGGTTAAGTGATAGGGCCGTAAATTTTTGTCTAAAACACTCAGAAGAATGATCTCAAAAAATTGGCCCGAGGAGCTCTCAAAAAAGTTGCTTGCTTATAGGAGAAAGGGGGGGGTGTACTAAAAGGGGTTTTGATAAAACTAAAATAAAGAAATCCGTATTCAAATATTATATTTACAACCCCATATTAATGTGTATTGTAGATTAAGGTCTAAACTTTAATTTAAAAAATTAAAATTTCACCATATATGTAAATCTGGTCAGATTATGCCCCCTTTTTCCCCATTTTCATAAATTTCCTCAATATTACGAAAGTGTATCGTGCGACCACTCTTTTTGTTCACAATTCCCTAATTTTACGAATTAGGACGAAAACAAGATTTTGTGATGCTTTGGGTACATTTTTACTCAATGGAACTTGATCTCATTTTAACAAATTCACTCAATTTTAACGAAAGTGCATCGTGTG
Source organism: Sweltsa coloradensis (assembly GCA_024449915.1). Classification (NCBI taxonomy): domain Eukaryota; kingdom Metazoa; phylum Arthropoda; class Insecta; order Plecoptera; family Chloroperlidae; genus Sweltsa; species Sweltsa coloradensis. Next base: position 28,279 of record JAMZAV010002281.1, on the reverse strand, counting down.
ACCATTCGTTTTGTTCAAAATTATGCCAATAGTAAGAAAAAAGATAAAAAAAAGTTTTTTTAACACCTTAGGTACAGTTTCACTCAATGGACTTTGACCCCATTTTCAAAAGTATTTATGACAAAGTGTATGACAAAATCTTATTTTCGTCCTAATCGTATTATTAGATAATTTGAGACAAAACGAGTCACACTGATAGACTTTCGTTAATATTGAGTAAACTTTTGAAAATGGGATCAAAGTCCATTGAGTAAAAAATGTACCCAAAGCATCACAAAATCTTGTTTTCGTCCTTATTTGTAATATTAGGAGAATTTGTGACAAAAAGAGTGGTCGCACGATACACTTTCGTAATATTGAGGAAATTTATGAAAATGGGGGAAAAGGGCGCATAATCTGACCAGATTTTCATATATGGTGAAATTTTAATTTTTTAAATTAAAATTTAGACCTTAATCTACAATACACATTAATATGGGGTTGTAAATATATATTTGAATACGGATTTTTTTATTTTAGTTTTATCAACCCCTTTTAGTACACCCCCCCTTTCTCCTATAAGCAAGCAACTTTTTTGAGGCTCCTCGGGCCAATTTTGAGATCATTCTTCTGAGTGTTTTTGACAAAATTCACGGGGCCCATCACTTAACCCGTAACTGGTAGGGTAATCCCCAGCAGAGTGGGTAAATTTGTGAAAAAAAGACAAAGGGTGCAAATCTGGTTATATATACATATATGGTGATATATATTTTTTTTATTAAAATTTGGACTTTTATCTAAAAATATATAATAATTTTGTAATCTTTGGATCAAAATTTAGTTTGATTTTTGATTTTTTTATATTTGAAAAATGCCATTTTTTCACCCCTTCCACCCCCTTAACCGATGGATTTTTTCATGGCTCCTCGAGGCAATTTTCTATAATGTTGTTCTGAGTATAAAAGTCCAAAATTCAGCCCTCTACCACAAAACCCCTAATTGTTAGGCTAATCCGCCTAGCTAAAGCCCCTGACGTGCAAAACAGACACAACTTGATTATTAGGGTTTTTCAACTTCATTCCATTAATGGTATGATAATATGTTAGATTTTTTATAAAACCACTTAGGGCCAAAACAAAACAAAAACCGGGTTACTTACTTTTAACCGCGATATTTCGGAGAACTCAGTCTGCTCCTCAAGCACCAGCCGATCAGTTTAAGTTTAAGTAACCAAAGGGTTTTTATTTAAATTTAAAAGGGTTTTATAATATACGTTCCGGGTTAATGAGTTGGTGTGATTTTTTTAAAAATGTAGATAAGTTATGATCATATATTTCAGAAAAGATCTTTTTTATTCCACGTGTCAATAAAGAGAAAGTAGAAAAGCTCTAAAAAGTACAGATGCAGTCATGTGGAAACCTTCCATCAACATTTAATTAATAAATTTAAAACAAAACACGATTAAGAAGGTTTTAGCGAATTTAATCCCCATTGACTTCCCCAATACCACCGTTATAATAGACACTTTTAAAAGGGGAAAGGGTTTGTACTAAATTAATAGGCTAACAAGGCAAAAATGGGCTAAAAGGTAGATTTTTATTAGTTCTAGTGTTTTTATTTTTCTTTAGCAGAAAATCTTAATGTATTTGTACGACATATTATGTTTTTGCATTAAGAAAACTTAAAATTTTAAAAATTTAAAATTATTTAAAATTAATTGGTAAAATTTGCGCAAATAAAGTTCCTTTTTTTGTTGTTTATTATTTGATGTGTTTTAAGATATTCTGGTCAAAAGGTATATAGTGCTAGTTCATAGAAAAAGATAATTTAATTTATTAAAGGGCTCAAGCTTTTTAATGTAAACTGATAAAAACTTAATGCTCATAAAACCCAAAAAAAAAATTTGGTAGTAAAGAAAACTGTAAAAGAAAAGAATAGAAAATGGGAAGAAGAGTTATCATGATAATTTACATTGTTCCCTAGCGGGCACAAGCTTGGGTTGATAAATACACTGTTTTTGGATGAATGTACACGATTTCGTGCGAGAGTAAAGAGAAACCTCCATACTCATTTGGGTAAGAGAAAATGCTCCGTAGCCGATACAGCCCGTGGTCACCACGCTGCAGTCGGGTTCAATGCCAGTGGGCATCGTGGAAGGTGATCAAGGATGACGGGGAAACACGTGGCAATAGTGTACAATTGAAGAGAGCAGGCCGGGAACAGAACAATAAACCGCCCCAAACAGGCAAAGGTAAAGATTTAAACACGTGGAAAGGTCAGATTGAACGAGTAGCACCTGGAAACAAACAGATCAATGGTCACACAGGCAAAGGAAAAGATGAAAACACTGGCAATAGTTACAGATTGAACGAGTAGCAGGCCGGAAACAAAACAGATAAAAGGGTCACACGGGAAAAGGGAAAAATGAAACACGGGGCAATAGTGTACAATTGAACGAGTACACCTGGAAACAGAACAGATCAACCGGTCCCACAGGCAAAGGTAAAGATGTAGCATGTGTCGGTGTAGCGGTCCCAAAGCTGGTCGCCAGAAAGAAAGTCAATCTGTGCTTTCTAATGCGTTTACAGGTTCTCGGTTTCTCTGCAAACACCCTCGTTTTTTTATGTGACCCAACGACGATTCTAAAAATATTATGTTTTAAAATGATCTTTGTCTTCTTTTTCTTTTTCTTCTTTTTTCTTCTTCTTCTTTTCTTCTTCTTCTTTTCCCTTTTTCTTCTTCTTCTTTTTTTCTTCTTTTTCTTTCTCTTCTTCTTCTTTCTTTTCTTTTTTCTTTTTTTCTCTCTTCTTCTTCTTTTCTTCTTCTTTTCTTCTTCTTTTCTTTCATATGCCAAAAATTTACTTTTTCATGGCATCGTGGTTTTCTAGCTTCCCATAGGGATCGACTCCTGTTTCCCCCCGATCCATGCCATTAGGACTTTGTCCCCTTTATTCTCGATATTTTGGCGCCGCAGCCAAACCCAAAGGCGCGCTACACATTTAGGGACCTTTACAGCAAGCAGAGTTGGGGTGATTTTTAGGTTTACCCAGCCGTCATGAAAAAGTGATGTAACTTAAAACTATCAACATCGGGGGATTTAGGTTTCCTGACAACAATCCCAAATTTTTTTTGGGGTACAGCTTCCTTCTTAGTGAAAAAGACTTGAAAAATCTCAAAATCACTTTAAGGATGTTAGCTACTGGCTACTGGTACGCCTTTACTATACTCTACTACTAATTCTCATTTTTAATTGGGCCAGCATTTGTCAAACGTGTGGGGCTACAATTTTCATATTTTAAATGGACATTAAGGTAATGGCGATGTATTGCCTTTTGAAAGAAAAAGTTGTATAAGATAGCTGGAAGGCATCCAAATAATGGTTTTAATATTAGCCTTTTACAGGTATATAATCAACAAGTATTACTATAGAAACTTGACAATAATCACTACATTGCGTACAAAAATCAATTCTTTGGGGAACGAGACACTTATTTAACATCGTATTGTCAATTTGTATTACCATAGCAATAAATACAACTTTATTAAAACTATTCTTATTTTATTGTAACAAAGATAGTTTTGCAGTATAGAACTGGAAAAAGTAATGAGATCCCACACATACAAAAAACTTGTAAAAAATACAGCCAAACCTTACACACTCAAAAGTAATTATAAACTAAAAATGGGCCAAGCTCATATTCCCTTCCTTTTTGCGCATTCTTAATCATAAACGTAAAGTCTTTGAAAAGCTTGCAAAATAGAATTTTTATGAAACTGTTACGTTTAAATTAATTGAAAAAATAGAATTTGTATGAACTATTTTGTTTAAATTAATAGTTGCCAATTCTATTTTGCCAAGCTTTCCAAGAATGTTGTTACGGGTCACTGTAACGTTTATGGATTAAGAATGCGCAAATGTGGAAGGGAATATGAGCTTGGCCCTTTATTAAGATATCATTACTGTTGATTGTGTAAGATTTGGCTGTATTTTTTAAAGGTTTTTGTATGCGTCGGTTTAAATATCTACAAACTATACCTTTAAATCCAATTTTTTTAGGTTATGTTTTTTATGTACTTAGCAATTTTACTAGGGCACAATTGGTAAAATTATTATGCTTGTGGTACAAATCAGTTTGTTACAAACAGTACTTTTAAAGTTACGATGGTGCCAATTTCTATTTTTTGGCTGGGACCTGCCATGGAAAAAAACAAGATGGCCGCCTTCAATTTACTTCGCAACTAATATATCGTTAAAATTAAAATTACTTGGCCGATTTCAAGTTCAAAGATACCATTCGAAAAGAATTTCATTACGCAACGAATTATATTTACCATTTTAACGACAATAGAATACTATTTGAGGATATGTTACAAAAACATTAACTTAATAATACCACAATCAATATCGTTAAGTTTTTAAACAAGTGAACATCTACAAATTCAAACAAATTCTAGATTTCTTAAGTTGTGTTTTTGTAGCATATTTCTCTATGTTTCGAATGAGTTCTTGCTTTTTCTATTACGACAAAAAATAAAACCCGAGATAATTTATTTGAAGCGTCAGCATGCTGAGATGAGTATAGAAGTAATTGTGGTAAAAAGTTAACGATTTTGTAACATAAACTTAAATAAGAATTCCCTTATACCCGCCCCTTCTGGCAAGGAAACATTAAAGCAACATTGCATAATACTAAGACAAGAGAATCTGAAGAATACTTACACAGGGCCCAACCCCCAATGCTGAGACCTGGTAACCTGCTACAAGTACAGCCACGGTCGAAACGAGCACCAGCATGTTTGCCATAGTGAAGACCTGTGTAGTGGACTACTAGACAAGTTGTAGACCGGTAGACTGCCTAGGAGCTTGTGTAGACCTCCAATGGGAAACTACTCTCCCTTATATACCAGAACTTTGTATAGTTAATGTAAGGCAAAACCCATTAAACTCAAGTTCTCCCAATTTCGCCCTCTTTAAAAAAGGGGACGGTACAGTTCGTTAAATTTAAAAACTTCCTTATGATACCTGAATTATTTTCAATTACGTTCAATTAACAATTTATTTTCCACTATAATATTGTTAATCATTTTGATTTTGATACTGATATGCACAAATTCTATAGGTGTGTTCTAAACGAAACAATGCAACATAATCAGGATATCGTAGGTGTACCTAATTTTCGACATTATTTCAGTAATGGATTCGGTATTAAATTTTGAAACAATCCTGCGTCCTTCACATAGATGATGAACTTATTAAACGCTACAATCTGCTCATTACACTACAGGGTTGGTTGAATGGCAGCCATTATGTAGGTAGGATATATTGTGATGTAAGAGGACTTAGGCCCCTGGCAAAAGATGTACTTGCCTGAGTGACTGCAATTGGGGACGCATCTCTTGTCCCCCAAAAGCCCACCCACCTAACACTGACCAGGACCGTGGGTAGGTGATTTCATGGAGGGGATTGAGACCAGTAGTAAGACTGTATTAAAGATAAACATAGAACCTTCCTATTCTGACCTGGGATCAAACCCTTATGATTTTCCGTCTGGCAGACCGGGGGTTTTTCATATCTCTACTGACTCTATGACTTATAATTGGTGTGCAGGGCTTAGATTGACTCCTGTTCCGGGTTGTGGTTTTAGACTAGCTCCCCTGACGCCCTAATGTGAACCAGTGATGATTCTCTTTCCCCTCTTCTTATGGCAAACCCTTTGTTCTGATTTTTTGCCCGGTAATCCTCATTTAGAACTTTCCGGAAACTTGTCATTCCCTTCAATTCTTGTTCCACTCCCCCAAAATCCCCTCCGTAAGGGTTGTCCTCGTCCTCTTTTCTCAACGAAGTCTCTATGTACCTCCGCATTTCTCGTTCAATGCACTTAACAAAGTCCGATCTTTTAGCACTATTATTTGTGCAATCTTTCGCCCCCTTAGCTTTGTCGGTCGTCATTCCCTTCCTGTATTGCGAAATGATCCACACCGGAAAGTACTAGACGTTTTGACCCTAAATGAACTAGTATTTTCTCTGATTGGTTTCCAAAAATGATTTGACCTGGATAATTAAATTTAGCCAACAATATCTACAGTACTTGACACCCCTCATTCGGGGGTGAAAAAAAACTCGTTTTTTTTTTCCTTTTTCTTGAAAGAGCTTCGCTTTTTTGTATCAAAGTTGCATCGTCCTCTTATCTCTTCGACTCTTGCAAGAAGATCGCTTATTTCAACCCCACCCCCAAGGAAAAGATCTTCTTTCGTTTCCTTGTATATGGTCTTTTATCGATTCTCCCTTCTCTTGGCAATCCTTACCCCTTGGTATTTTCCATTATTCCCGTGGTTGATTTTAACTCATTTCTTTTGATTCAATTTCCCCGTTCCCCCAGCGCAATCGCGTCTTAGTAAGTGACGATGCTCGTTTCCATCAAATATTGTCGAATTACATAAAGTTTACGATGTCATAGGTGTATAAAATGGCCATATGCATTCAGAGTCCGGCTCCTAATTCAGATTTATATTATCACCTTGACAAACGCAACTAGTAATTACCCGTCTTCCCTTGTCTTGGCCGAAAGATCTCTTCTGTCTTGGCAAAAATTCACTTCATTCGGCACCATCACATCCTCTCCAAAGAATCAGTACCCAACATACCAGGACCCCTAAGCTGAAAATTCTAGTATAAGGGAATAAACCAGAGAAATCTCACGTTTTCCGGACGAAACTCATAACCTCGCCTTTGGCATATACATCCAGGTACTATAAGAAAACGTGACTCTAAAGCACAGTCAAACCTTTCTTACCAAATCTATAATTCCTGTGAATTCGGAATCAAATAATTTTAGCCTGTAAATCCCTATCTTAGTCTTTTCATAAACAATAACAACATAAATACACAAGTATAAAATTAAGCTAATTATTTGTTTGTGCGTAATTCAAAACAAAAACAATAAGCACCCACATTTAGACTTACCGTCCAAAATCCCTTAGTAATAACATTTGGAATTCCTAGTAAATTCCTAGATTTTTAAAATCGAAATATGTTGTCAGTGCTGTCCCAACATTGTGACTAGACGAGCCGGACACTTCTCCGTCGTCTGTCAAAACCGCAGGCATTTACTGCTTTCCCTTCCTCCACCCGATATCCATTCGAGTGAGTGGGGCGCGTCAACTGTAACACAAATAAAAAAACGAACAGCCGTGTGAGTACTACAACTAGCCCACATGTAATCACTTGACGGCTCGCCCGTTCGCAACAACAAACAGCTGACACATTATCTAACATTACCGCATTACCGCCGTGACTCGGCTCGCGAGCATAACTCGTAATCAGCAAGAATATTTTTTATTCTCAATTCACAGACCATAACAATGAATTAATAACAATCAAGCAAAATTTCTTGAAACAAATAACTAGATTACATTTACTGCAGTTCTGATTAATTTAACAAAAAAAATCAATTAAAATGATATAAAACATTACTAATTTATATAATAAACAATATAATTTATTGAGCGAGCGAAGCGAGCGTCTCCACTTGACTCTTATGGCTCGAATGTCTTTTTTTTCTTTTTTTTCTGTTACTGCTTCGATACAGGTCGCACTGTTTGTCTGATCGACCAGAAATTTTGCACACATGTACATACCACCTATGCGGGTTGCTGTATAGTTTTGTGGCAAAATCGTTCAAAAAGTTAAAAAGTTAATTAAAGTTAATCGAAAGTTTAAAAAAAACTAAACGGCAACAAAATCTGAGGTGGCCAAATCATTTAGAATGTCCGTCCGATCACGAATATGTTATTTTTATTTTGATCCGATAAGTAGTGTAGTCGGAAATTACATTATAACAAAGTCCCGTTACCATGGCAACGGAAAGTCGCTCAGCTTTTTTGGCTCATGATAGCGGTCGAACGGAGGCTCGGATCGAGTTGAAATTTTGACCATCCGCAAGTTTCGTTCCCGATTGAATGCCATTAGTTTTGTGGCAAAATCGTTCAAAAAGTTATAAAGTTACATTAAAGTTAATCTAAAGTTTTTTTAAAACTAAACGGCGACAAAATCTGAGGTAGCCAAATCATTTAGAATGTCCGTCCGGTCACGAATATGTTAATTTTATTTTGATCCGATAAGTAGTGCAGATAGAAATTACATTTTAACAAAAGTAACGTTACCATGGCAACGAAAAGTCGCACAAGAATTCTGGTCACTATGTACTGCCACCTAGAAGTAATCAAGAGTTAAAATAGTTTTCCCAAAGAAATGATGTCAAGGTCCTCTAGATGGCGGTGGATTTTATCCATTCTCTCCTATTTTACCAATTTCAGGTAAATCGGTCAAGACCTTAAAGACTTATTGGTATGTAACATTATGGGAATGTCGTACTCGGATCGTGTTGCACGTACCAGTGCTCGCTCAACAACGCGTCCAACTGAGCGTTTTCCTAGTAAATTACTAAACAACATAACTTGTTACTCAAATACAGCCATGCTCACCGTCACCAGAGTCAGGTAAGAACCCACGTCCACTTTGTTCACATAAAACTTGAATGTGCAACTTCTGCTGCATCCACAAAATCAAACAATTTATTAATTGCAGATTCATTAGAAGACTCAAAGGTTTATTTACATGCCTGTGCCTCACTCACAAGGCTTTGACCGACAATTACTAGCTCAGCATAATACATAGGCATACTACTGACACTGAGAAATAACATAGTCACATCTGCTAATGTAGACCTCGCCTCTTGCCATCACATTACAACAAATACAATCACAATCAGTATAACTACTGAGAATTATGTCCATGGCATAACTATGCACTTAAACAAAGGACTGTGACACCACCCCTGGTTCCTCCTCCCTTGAACCCAAGTGAGAACGAGACGGCATTGCCACCCCCTTTGAACCCAAGAGCGAATTGTACAGCAATGCTTCCACTCCTTTAAACTTAAGAGATAATGGTACGTCAGTGCTACCACTTCCCATACACCCCTTTGGCGCTCCCCTTCACCAATGCTGCGAACGACAAGGGTATCCTACCGCCCTCTACAATAGGGCAAACAGCCACATCTGGCCCCTACCTATCCTCACAAGACGTAGGCACTGTTGCACTTCTGCCCTCGTCACCACGAAGCGACACCACCACTTCATCCCCTATACCTACTCATGAACAGTAGACAGCGAAGTACTACCCTCTTCACCTAGCAGTGACACCCCCAAAGCATCCCCTACTTCCGCGCCTTAGCACACTAGACTAGGGAAACGCCAAATTCTTTGATAGACGAGTGAGTGATCTATGTGTTAAATACCCGGTATCATTCCCCATACTGGGCTAGATCCAGCCTTAGGTAAGGGGAGGAAAGGGGATGTTCCCGTGTACTCAACACAAGGGTCACTCACTCGTCTATCAACGACTTTGGCGTTTCCCTTGTAAAACAAAATTATATGTTGTATGCAAAAACATTGTTCACACTACACATAGTTCACGAGAAAGAGAAGAAGATTATCTAAGTATTGACATATTTTAATCGTACGGTACGTAACAATTTGTTTATGACCAGAAACAAATAATATAATACACCGTGGTGTGTGTTTTGGCCATGAACGGGCGACACTCAGCCTTAAACTAGTTTACAAAGATCCTATCTTCAAAAAATAATTAAATAAAATAAATTAAATAAAATGACTATAGCAATGTTTTCAAGAATTTCAGATGAGGTTACTGAGTTGAGGGATATTACACCCAACCCCAAAAATTATTTTTTATCACTCAATCTTTTGCATTATACTACACTCAAATGACCGTTTAAAAATTATATCTTGCAACTGTAACTTTACACAATTTTAACGTGAATATTTTTTGTTCCACAGACACTAGGGAGCATCGTACCTGTTATGTTCGGAACTGACCGGACTGGCCAAGGACGGTAGGTACAACTAAGTAACAATAGACAATGTATTCAGTAGTTACCTTTACTCTTGTTCTAGTAGACATACATCCAAGCCGATACAATACTAGGCACAGCACGTAGGCCCTTCTTTTACATGACTACTCTGTACAGTTGAACACCTTACAGCTCGGTGTCCCAGGTTCAACTACGAGACATCGTTCCGTGTCTCGAACCTCGGGAAATCCACAGGCGTGCCAACATAATAAAGCACGCTCAACTTGTCCAATATACAGGGGTACCATGACATAGGGCACAAACATCACACTCTTCCCCTACTAGAATATTACTTAAATTTCACAATAGAGATAATGTACATTTTATAACAAGACTAAAATTATAAATAGATCATGTACATTTGATAACAAGGCTTAATTTATAAATAGAGATAAATGTACTTTTGATAACAAGGCTTAAATTATAAATATAGATAATGCACATTGATAACAAGGCTTGAATTATAAATTTAGTCGGTCAGGGGCCTTGGGGGTTCGGGAAGAACGTCTTAAGGCGGGTGACACAGGGGCGTTGGATTTCGGAGATTTTTGTGTGACAGGTGGGTATGGCAATTGAGGCTCTGTTAAAAATGGTTCAGTAATTACAGGGTGTGAATTAGACATGTGGGGTGACATGGCACGTGATGTGGGTAATATAAGTGGATTAGGAACATATGCAGTAGGCCTGGTTGGGTAGGAGGGGAAAACAGTTTCATCTGATTAATGTGAACCAGGCGTATAGTTCCTCCAACATCCACAAGATAAGTGGTTGCACTTAATTGCTTTTTGATGACTCCATGTACTGGATAGTCTGAGGGTTTTACCTTTACTAACACCTTACTATCTACTTCAAACTTCACCACCTTGGTAGGTACATCTATTACCTTACCTGGCTGGGGTTTTATCAAAGAAAGCAAAGTTCTTGGTTTTCGTTTCAATAAGTATTCAGAGGGACTTAAATCATTATCAGACATTGGGGTAGTCCGATAGGTAAGCAAAAGTTTACATAGGGTTTCTTGGATCTTTGCCTTTGATACATTGGGTTGATTCAAACCAAGTTCCTTAGATAAGGCTTTCTTAATTGTTTGAACTGCTCGTTCACAAGCACCATTTGAGTTAGGATGGTACGCAGGGCTTTTAGTTACAACTATTCCACATGAGTGGCAGAAAGTTTCAAACTCTTCTGAGTTGAACGGGGGACCGTTGTCCGAAACCAGTTGTTGAGGAAATCCCAAAACACTGAAACATTTAGTTAATCTCTTTATCACTTCTTTAGAATTAGTTCCGTGCGACATCAACCAAACGTCTATCCAGCGTGAGGCGCTGTCAATCAGAATAAGAAATGTTTTCTGCCCTTTAACAAAGAAATCTACATGTACACGGAACCATGGTTCCACACTCGGCCATTTGAGGGTCATATTTGTGCTAGGTCTAAAATTACAAGTTGACATTCTTCACATGACCTTACTTTCTGTTCAATGTCAGAATTAATAGTAGGCCACCAACATGCTGTTCGGGCTAAAGCCTTCATTCTGACTATACCAGGGTGTTGCATGTGTAACAGGTTTATTAGATTTTCCTGCAATGACGTAGGAATAACAACTTTATTACCAGCTAAAATACAACCTTGTTCTAAAGAAAGATCCATTCTTCTCTTGAAAAAACGGTAGGAGGCCAATGTTGGTAACATGGTTAGGCCATCCATTTCTGGTAAGCTCTAATACTTTATGTAAAGTAGGATCTTGGAGGGTTTCCCTAGCTACTTCTGCAAATGTTATCGGTACTTCATTAGTTAACCAAGATACCTGGTATTCTTCAATACATTGTTGCGGTAAGGGTAGTCTGGACATAGCATCGGCTGGACACATTAACGAACCCTTCCTATAAACAATTTTGTACTGATATGCTGACAATATTACGGCCCATCGCTGTAGGCGAGACGCGGCTACTACTGGAATGGCTTTATTTGAGCAAAAGATATGTCGTAATGGCTGGTGATCAGTCACCAGGGTAAAGCTTGTCCGAATAGATATTTGTGGAATCGCTTGACCGCGAATACTAAAGATAAAGCTTCTCTATCAAGCTGTGAGTAATGTTGTTGGGCTTTAGATAATGTGCTAGAGACAAACATAATTGGTTTCTCATCACTATTAATAATGTGGCTGAGAACACCCCCTACTCCATATGGTGATGCATCTGCAGCAACAACAATCGGATAGCTTGGGTTGTAATGTACCAACAACTGATTATTTAATAGGAGTTCCTTACTTCTCTGGAAGGATTGGGCACATTCCGTTGTCCATGTCCAACTAACTCCCTTCTTGGTAAGATTATACAGTGGTTTAACAATGAAGATACATTTGGCAAGAATCTATGATAGAAATTTAGCATTCCTATATAGGATCTTAGTTCTGATACATTTTTGGGCTCTCTGGCATCTACAATAGCTTCGATCTTAAGACTGGATGGTTTTACTCCATTTTCATTTAGGGTGTGCCCTAGATAGTCCACTTGTTTACAGAAAAACTTACATTTAGATAGATTAACACGAACATTATTTTCATTTAACCTGTACAAAACCCTATAAAGATTTTGTTTACACTCCTCCAGATCTTTCCAGAAACTAACAGATCATCCAGGTAGCAGATTACCCCCGGTAAATCCTTCAGTATTTCCTGCATGGTTGACTGGAAAATGCCTGGAGAAACTGGATATCCCGTAGGCTAATTTAGTGTAACGGAACAATCCGAACTCAGTATTTATTGTCAAATATTTTTGAGATTCTAGGCCCACAGATAACTGTAAATATGCATTTTGTAAATCTAACACAGTAAAGATTTTGCCTCCAGCGAGGGATGCAAACACGTCATCCAGTTTGGGCAAATGATAAAATCTGTTTTCAAGGCTGAATTTAACGTTACCTTGAAGTCTACGCATATTCTCAGTTTTCCGTTTGGCTTAGGTACACAAAAATATAGGTGACGCCCATTCAGAATGGCGTACCGGAACCAAGATTCCTGATTTTACCATATCATCTAACTGCTGCTTCACTTCGGCCTTGAGTGCAAAGGGTACATTGTACGCTTTATGGAAAAAAAGGGATGACATCTTCCTTTAGCACCAGGTTAGCTTTAAATCCCTAATAGCTTCTGACTTGTCATCAGAGAATACATTTGGGAATTTGGAGTTAAGCTCTTTCATGACAGTTTTAGTTTCAACCCCCGGTTCAATTCCCTTAATCCATTTTCCACCTCAACCTTGAAACAAGACATGAAATCTTCCTCTACAAAATGGCTGCTAGAATTTACCACTTGGTTTTGGATAGCTAGTCCTACTCCTGTATCCCCAAATACCTGTCTCCAATTTGGTGACAGAGTATCTAACCACGGTCTGCCTAACAAAGGCTTAAGTTGATGGCTCGGCTCACAGACAATTAATTTCAGGACTTGACTTTGGGCTATCTATAAGACTTACATTGACCTTAATTTGTCCTAAAACTTTTAATTTTTTCTCCTGTGACTGACTTAATGAGAGTGCGCTTACTTTAAGTGGTTTATGACTGAAACATCTTGAGTAAGTGTCTGCTGACACTAGGCTAACACTAGCCCCACTATCGACTTCAAATTCTATATTTTTATTTTCTACTAGTAAATTTACTATCAGTGGTCCCTGTTGAATCGGGTTACTAGCCAAATAAACAGTGGTGCCTGTCTGGGATTCCTGATTCGGATTACTAGGCAACTGAACATTGGTAGACTTACGTGCACTGATCTTACTATCACTGGGTTTAGCTGACACTTTTATATATTTTGACTGACTACTTGGGTTACCTTGGACATCCTGCGACTTTTGGTACGCTAACTGCCTTCACGGACTGATCGATACTGGAATCACTGGCGCTTTCCCGGATTCTTCCTCCACTTCATGGACGGACTTCTTCTTTTTGCATACTCGTGACGTATGCCCCCTCTTGTTGCATAGGAAGCAGTTCCATTCTCGGGCAGGGCAGGTTTCCTCGCTGTGGTTACGCCCGCAGCGACGACACGACCTTGGAGGGTGGTAGACTCGACTTGACTGACTGGTCTGACGGTGTGACCGCTGGTTGACTGGCGGTTTGGGACGGACTTTCCATCTCGGTGCTCCTGCTTGGTATATTGATGCGAACGACCCTTCGACCTCATCGGGACTCGATGGATTGAAGACTGCGATAACTTTGACTGAACTTCGGCTAGCTCCATACTGAGGGCAATCGAGCTTGCGTCCTCGAAGGTTAATGTTTTTTCCATCAGCAGCTTACGCCTGATGCTGTCTGATAATAAACCACAGACTAACCTATCTCGTAGAGCTTCGTTCAGGAAGTCATTAAATTCGCAATGTTCGGACAATCTCTTCATGTTCACAATGAACTGATTTATGCTTTCCCCTTCTTTCTGACTGCAAGAATGGAAATGGTATCGCTCCGCTATGACTAGGCGCTTAGGGGCGAATTGACTTTTCAGCACGGACGTAATATCTTGAAAACTTACTTCAGCAGGTTTTCTAGGTAATAAAACGTTCTTAAGAATAGCATATGTTGTTGGACCACACAGGGTATGAACATGGGCACTTTGACTGTATCCTCTTTCATGTTATTTAGCACGAAAAATTGTTCTAGGCGCTCCAAATATGATATTATATCTTCATTCCTGGGGAATATGCATCCATCATTCCAATTAAGGAGGTACATTTCTTTACAGACATATCTTCTTTTTGAGAATCGACTTGTGATGAGCTAGATTTAGGCATCACGTAGGCCTAGCCTAGGCCTAGGCGGACATGACTGACGGGTATAACGGTTACTTCGACCTTGACCGACCCCGGCTGTGACCTCATTGACTTGACGCGACGTGATCTGACGTAAACGATGGCCTCATCTTGACTGACTTGACTAGCTGACGTTGACTTTGACTGGCTTGGGTAGGCCTTGACTTGACTTTGACCTGACTTGACTACTTTGACGTTGACTTTGACTGGCTTGGGTAGGCCTATGACTTGACTAGATCGACTTTTACTTTATGTTCAAAACACGCGTTTCCTAAATGTTTTTTTTCGTCGCCAAAAATGTTATGTTCGGAAACTGACCGGACTGGCCAAGGACGGTAGGTACAACTAAGTAACAATAGACAATGTATTCAGTAGTTACCTTTACTCTTGTTCTAGTAGACATACATCCAAGCCGATACAATACTAGGCACAGCACGTAGGCCCTTCTATTACATGACTACTCTGTACAGTTGAACACCTTACAGCTCGGTGTCCCAGGTTCAACTACGAGACATCGTTCCATGTCTCGAACCTCGGGAAATCCACAGGCGTGCCAACATAATAAAGCACGCTCAACTTGTCCAATATACAGGGGTACCATGACATAGGGCACAAACATCACAGTACCAATTTAAAATGGCCCTTACAACATCGTGTCTTGATACTGTGAACAAATATACCCTCAAAAACGCAAAATATGCATTCCAAAATCACATTTTTATTAGAAAGCATTTCGAGAGTACCACTTCCCAAAATTACCAAACAAACATATAAGTTATTTTACAGAAGAGACAGTCGAGTACGTCAATAATGGCCAATATTTGTTTTAATCAAAATCCTCCAATGTCACCAGGCTAGTCACAGATTAAGATTGTCCCATTTTCTATTGTGAAAAGTTTTTGCCGATGAGACCTAGTTTGAAAATTAAAAAAAAAAAACGGGTCATGATGAACCCAATAATTTTTCTGTTACTTTCTAAATTCATATGTAGTCGGCCTAAATGAAATATAATTTTGAGTTTGGCATGTGAAGTTCCCTTTAAGTTCACTGGTTGATTAACTCATAACATTTGTAATTGTTGTGCTGTGCTATTGGTAGTTAAGGGGTGGAGCGGGTGAAGACCCGTTCATGATTGAGCGAGCGAAGCGAGCGTCTCCACTTGACTCTTATGGCTCGAATGTCTTTTTTTTTTTTTTTTCTGTTACTGCTTCGATACGGGTCGCACCGTTTCTCTGATCGACCTGAAATTTTGCACACATGTACATACCACCTAGGCGGTTGCTGTATAGTTTTGGGCAAAATCGTTCAAAAATTTAAAAAAGTTACATTAAAGTTAATCGAAAGTTTTTTTTTCAAACTAAACGGCGACAAAATCTGAGGTGGCCAAATCATTTAGAATGTCCGTCCGATCACGAATACGTTATTTTTATTAGATCCGATAAGTAGTGTAGAGGAAATTACATTATAACAAAGTCCCGTTACCATGGCAACGGAAAGTCGCACAGTTTTTTTGGCTCATGATAGCGGTCAAACGGAGGCTCGGATCGATTTGAAATTTTTACCATCCGCAAGTTTGTTTCCGATTGAATGCCATTAGTTTTGTGGCAAAATCGTTCAAAAAGTTATAAAGTTACATTAAAGTTAATCTAAAGTTTTTTTTTAAAACAAAAACGGCGACAAAATCTGAGGTAGCCAAATCATTTAGAATGTCCGTCCAGTCACGAATATGTTAATTTGATTTTGATCCGATAAGTAGTGTAGATAGAAATTACATTTAACAACAGTTAACGTTACCATGGCAACGAAAAGTCGCACAAGAATTCTGGTCACTATGTACTGCCACCTAGAAGAAATCAAGAGTAAAATAGTTTTCCCAAAGAAATGATGTCAAGGTCCTCTAGATGGCGGTGGTTTTTATCCATTCTCTCCTATTTTACAAATTTTCAGCTAAATCGGTCAAGACCTTAAAGACTTATTGGTATGTAACATTATGGGAATGTCGTACTCGGGTCGTGTTGCACGTACCGGTGCTCGCTCAACAACGCGTCCAACTGAGCGTTTCCTAGTCTAGTTATGTCCATAATAAGAAATTACAATCCTTCCTTAACAGTTTACTACTCACTACTTTAGGAATGAAAATATGAGTTTTGCACAAATAAAACACCGTAATATATTGCTGAAACACACTTTATTTATAACACCCAATGTAAATGACGTAACATAGATTAACACTCACTTTCGGGTGGGACGAAAGACAAACGTTGTTAGGTAAAATACTGAATAATTCTATAAATGTACGATCAAGCAGGGAAAACACAATTTCAAACCATTAGCTATGAAGATGCAGAGTAGGCCCAGGAACCATGTTTAACACCGAACCATGATGTTTCACGTTCGACTCAGATGTTCACCAATAACTTTGGCACTTTGGAAATAAAATAACCAATTTGTGTTATTTTAATATCCAATATTATTGTGGCTGATTATGTGACAGACAATAAACTCAAAATAAATAATATACTTATCACCCTACTAAAATGATTATTAGTATCAAAATTCAACTTTATTTAATTGAAACATGGATTCAGTTTTAGTGAACAGATATTCCAACCCGATCTACAGAACAATTTCCAAGACCACCAACCTAGCTCATGGGCACAATATGTGGATTAAGACTGTTGACAACCATGCAACCCTACCTCGAGTGCTGTGTTTGTTAATACTGAATTACTGGGAGCGATAGCTTGAAATATAGTTTCCCCGGAATGATGAAAGTGCTAGTAACACAATGTGTGGGATATTTGAGGATAACTCGTGAGGGTAGTGCAGCCAACCGGTCGTTCCAGGTATGGGGAGGCGAGAGCTCTCTGAGCTGTTGCTAGACGCAGGAAGGTAGCGTCGGTACCGTCGGTACCGTCGGTACTGTGACGCCCGGTATCCCGATGGTGGTGATGCCCGGTATCCCGATGGTGGTGGGGGCGACAGTTGAGATGCCAGAACTTGCAGGCAGGTTCGGGAAGCCAAACACTGGATAGCTGATGGGCCGCACAAGGGGTCTTTCTTCACCTCCCCGCAACCTTAATACAAGACGATGATAACGCACCGTGAGAGGCCGACAAGGTCGCGTTAGTCACTCCCAGTGTAGAAGCAAAGTCCAGAAGCGGCAGGTAGTAAGGCACCTCGGTCAGCATGAAGTTGGTTAAAGGCGGGTTGCCGCAGACGGTGCCCTAAACAAGGATATACAATAATAAACATACCTTAGTATAGATTGATGATGAATTGGATATTGCTAAAACGTCTCATATTTATGCACTTTGGCTTATCGGGGACGATTTATGTATAGAAAGTACTTCTTTGTTGTATTGGCAAAGTCAAGTGATTACAATGAATAAACATGCCTTATGTATAGAAAGTACTTCTTCGTTGTGTTGACAAGTCAAGGTGATATCAATATTTCGCCTACTGAAACTCAATCTTAGCAATCCGTCTCCAGAACAGGAACGACGATAAGACATTTACTTGTCATTCGGCTACATTTGAAAAGCACATTGCAACAAGGCCATATTGGCTACTTGTATGTGAGTTGTTTAAAGCTATATAGTGAAGAACACTAGAAGTACAACATTTACTCACCCCAACCAATACAGGGCATTCAGTCTTGAAAGTAAAGAACTTGGCAAGATCCGTGTAGATTTTGGGAATGAAGGTCACTGCTGTACAAAACTTTCGATTTCGAGGTTGATGTGAAGGTCGTAGCTTTGTTCGTGACCCAAGCTGTGGCCTGGAAGATACGAGCACATTTTAGTCACCTTATGGCTGTATTCACATGTTATGTAGCAAGTTGGTGATGAGGAGATCAATGTACTTAATAATTCTTTAGTAATATTATGTGATTTATACCATTGATACACATTAAATCAACAGACTTCTGAAGATTTCCAAAAAATTATGTGATTATATTGTATGTAGATACATGAAATAAAAGCAATCTGAAATGCTCGTCATGTGTGTGGTTGTTACAAGTTAGTGTTTCTTCTGGCCCCCACGTAGCTTGCTTATCGCGGTATTTAAGGCCCTGTCCCCTAAGCCCCTGTCGTGCAGACAGACATAACTTGATTATTAGTTGTTAAACTTTATTCCATTAATGATATGATAATATGTTAGATATATTATAAAACCACTTGGGGCCCTAACTCAACTAAAACCTGGGTTACTACTTTTAATCGCGATATTTCGGAGAACTTAGTCTGCTTCCTCAAGCACCCATGCTCGACTCAGTTTAAGTTTAAGTAACCAAGGGTTTAGTTAAATTTTAAGGGGTTTTATAATATACGTTCCGGTTTAATGAGTTGGTGTGATATTTTTTAAAATGATAGATATATTTATGATCATATACTTTCAGTAAAGATCTTATTTATTCCACGTGTCAATGAAGAGAAAAGTAGAAAAACGCTCTATAAAGTCAGACGAGCAGTCATGTGGAATGCCCTTTCCATCGAACATTTAATCAATTAAAAAAAAAAACCCCGTTTCAAGAAGGATTTAGCGAATTTAACTTTACCGCATTAGACTTCAATACCACCGTATAGATAGACACTATTCAAAGGGTAAGGTTAATATTTAATTAATAGGCTAACAAGGCTAAAATAGGCTAAAAGGATAGTAGTTTTTTTTAGTTCTAGTAGTTTTTATTTTTCTTTAGCAGTAAATCCTAACTGTATTATGTATCGTGCATATTAGTGTTATTGCATTAGGAAAACTTAAAATTTTTAAAATATTTTAAATTTTTTTCCAATTAATTGGTAAACATTTGCAGCAGAATAAAGTTCCTTTATTTGTTGTTTATTATTTGATGTGTTATTAGATATTTGGTCAAAGGTAGATATAGGTCTAGTTCATAGAATAAGATAAGTTTAATTTCATATCAAGGGCATCAAGCATTTTATATGTAAACTGTATAATATTAATCTTTAAGGGCTTCATAGAAACCCATAACAAAAAATTTGGGTAGTAAAGTAAACTGTTTATAAGAAGAAGAATAGAAAATGGGAAGTAAGATGTTATATGATAACTTGTAGCATTGTTTCTCCTAGCTGGACCCCAAGCTCGGGTTGATAATATACACTGTTTTGAGATGTAATGTACACGAGGTTTGTGTGAGAGTGAAGAGAAACCTCCAGTACTCACGTTGGCTAGAGAGAATGCTCCGTAGCCGATACAGCCCGGGGTTTCACCACCCCTGCAGTCCGGGTTCAAGGTCACAGTGGGCATTCGTAGGAAGGGAGTGATCAAGGATGACGCGGAACACGTGGCAATAGTGTACAGATTGAACGGGTAGCAGGCCTGGAAGCAGAAACAGATCAACCGGTCACACACGTTAAGGAAAAGATGTGAACACGTGGCAATAGTGTACAGATTGAACGAGTAGCAGGCCTGGAAACAGAACAGATCAACCGTTCACACAGGTAAAGGTAAAGATGTGGGACACGTGGCAATAGTGTACAGTTTGAACGAGAGCAGGCCTGGAAACAGAACAGATCAACCGGTCACACAGGAAAAGGTAAATATGTAAACAGGGTGCCTTCGGGGTGTAGCGGTGCCTTGAAGAGGGACAGCTGGTCCCCCAGAAGGAAGACAATCTGTGCTTTCTAACGCTGTTTGCAGGTTCATCGGTACTCTGCAAACACCATCGTTCAGTTATGTGTTTACCTACCAACTGATTCTGAAATATTATGTTTACGTGATCTCTGTCTTCTTCTTCTTCTTTTCATATGCCCAACAATTTACATTATTCATGGCATCGTGTGTTTTCTAGTTTCCCAGTAGGGATAGGACTCCTGTTCACTCCGATCCATGCCATTTGACACTTTGTCCCGTTTAATCTTGATATGTAAAGCGCCGCAGCCAAGCAAAGTTGGGGTGTTTTAGAGGTGTTACCCAGCCATCATGAAACGTGATGTTAACGTTAAAATTATCATCATCGAGGGAATAAAGGTACCTGACAACACATGCAAAATTTTGTTGGGGTACGAGCATTCCTTTTTAGTGAAAAAATGACTTGAAACAATCTCAAAATCACTTAAAGGATGTTTGCTTCTGGTTACTGGCTAATACTAGCTACTACTAGCTACTTATTAATTTGTCAGCTTTAATTGGCCAGCGATTCTGATCAAAGGGGTTGGGCTACAATGTTCATATTTTACATGTACATTAAGGTAATGGTACATTAAGGTAGTGCCTTTTGAAAGATGTAAAAGATAGCTGGAAGGCATCCAAAAAATGGTTTTAATTAAAGCCTTTTGCAGGTATATAATCAACAAGTATATTAGAGAAATTTGACAATGATCACCTACATAGCGTACAAAAATCAATTCTTTGGGGAACCTGATATTTAACATCGTATTGCCAATTTGTATTACCACAGCAATAAATACTACTTTATTAAAATTATTCGCATTCTATTTTAACAAAAATAATTTTGCAGTATAGAACTAGAAAAAGAGAAAAAGAAAAATGAGATCACACACACATACAAAAAACTTGAAAAAATACAGCCAAACCTTACACACTCAAAAGTAGAGATCTAAAAAAGGGCGAAGCTCATCTTCCCTTCCACATTTGCGCATTCTTAATTCATAAACGTAACAACGTCTTAGAAAAACTTGCCAAATAAGAATTTGTATGAACCATTTCGTTTAAATTAATAGTTGCCAATTCTATTTTGCCAAGCATTTCAAGAATGTTGTTACGGGTCACTGTACGTTTATGAATTAAGAATGCGCAGATGTGGAAGGGAATATGAGCTTTTCCCATTTTTATTAGAAATGATTGCTTTTAAGTGTGTAAGGTTTGGCTGTATTTTTAAATGTTTTTTGTATTCGTCGGTTTAAATATCTACAAACTATACCAATATTTTTTAGGTTATGTTTTTTATGTACTTAACAATTTTACTAGGGCACAATTGGTAAAATAATTATGTTTGTGGTATAAATCAGTTTGTTACAAACAGTACTTTTACAATTAAGATGGTGCCAATTTCTATTTTTTGGCTGGGACCTGCCATAGGAAAAAACAAGATGGCCGCCTTCAATTTACTTCGAAACTTATATCCTATATCGTTAAAATTACTTGGCCGATTTCAAGTTCAAAGATACCATTCGGAAGGGATTTCATTACGCTACGAATTATATTTACCATTTTTACGAAAAAAGAATATTATTCAGGATATGTTACAAAAACATTAACTTAATACCACAATCGATATCTTAAAGTTTTAAAACAAGTAAACATCTACAAATTCAAACAAATTCTAGCTTTCTTAAGTTTTTATTTTGTAGCATATGTCTTTATTTTCCCAATGAGTTCTTGCTTTTTATATTCCGACAGAAAATAAAACCCAAGATAATGTATTTGAAGCGTTGGCATGCTGAGATGAGTATTATGCAACTGTGGTAAAAAGTTAACGTTTTTGTAACATAAACATAAATAAGAATTCCCTTATACCCGCCCCCTCTGGCAAGGAAACATTAAAGCAACATTGCATAATACTAAGACAAGAGAATCTGAAGAATACTTACACAGGGCCCAACCCCCAATGCTGAGACCTGGTAACCTGCTACAAGTACGCACGGTCGAAACGAGCACCAGCATGTTTGCATAGTGAAAACCTGTGTAGTGGAAATACTAGACAAGTTGTAGACCCGGGAGAATGCCTAGGAGCTTGTGTAGACCCAAATGGAAACTACTGCCCCTTATATACCAGAACTTTGTAGTTTATGTAAGGCAAAACACATTAAACTCAAGTTCTCCCAATTTCGACCTCTTTAAAAATGTGACGGTACAGTTCGTTAAATTTAAAAACTTCCTTATGATACCTGAATTATTTACAATTACGCTCAATTAACAATTTATTTTCCACGATAATATTGTTAATCATTTTGATTTTGATACTGATATGCACAAATTCTATAGGTGTGTTCTAAACGAAACAATGCAACATAATCAGGATATCGTAGGTGTACCTAATTTTCGACATTATTTCAGTAATGGATTCGGTATTAAATTTTGAAACAATCCTATGTCCTTCACATAGATGATGAACTTTTTAAACGCTACAATCTGCTCATTACACAACAGGGTTGGTTGAATGGCAGCCATTATGTAGGTAGGATATATTGTGATGTAAGAGGACTTAGGCCCCTGGCAAAAGATGTACTTGCCTGAGTGACTGCAATTGGGGACGCATCTCTTGTCACCCTAAAGCCCACCCACCTAACACTGACCAGGACCGTGGGTAGGTGGGTTCATGGAGGGAACCTATCTAGTTTCATTGGTAAACTAGAGGAAACCCTCGTGCTGCTTACTAAGCTACACCCGAAAGCGAAACTAGCCATATGTGGTGACTTTAACATTAACCTCCTATCAAATTCGCGCGCCAGCATGCTCCTCCTCGACCTGTTAGCATCTTACAATATCCATCCTTCAATCCATTCTCCAACACGCATGGTGGAGAGAGCAATACATTAATGATAACATATTTACTTCACTTGATGCATCTATGCTGGTAACAAACACTATAGAAGCCAATATTTCAGATCACTGTGCCCTTTTCCTTAAGTTCTGCTCCTCGGTCCACACTGACAACTCCTACACCAAAAACGCATATTTAATGAACTCAACACTCAAACTATTTCTAAACCTCATTAATTCTGAAGACTGGCATGATTTTCAAACGGTGTCACACGACGAGGTAAATGACATGTTTTATAAGTTCTTAACCACCTTCAAAAGCCATTTCAATAAAAACATTCCCTATAATTAGCACTAGAAATAAAAAATCCAAGATCAGCCCTTGGATATCACCGGAAATCAAAACTACATGCAATCAATAAAATACGTTATGAATTACACAAGCAGTGTAAATTAGCACCCAATTGCCATTTGCTTAAGGATAAATACAAAGCAAAGAAAAAAGCACACACTATTAGCATCAAACAAGCAAAACGCTCTTATTATGATCATGTAATTGCCACCGCTAGCAATAGATCAAAAGCCTCGTGGGACATTATTAAATCACAATCCTTGGCCCCTCAACCCCACAAGGACATCTCACTTAACATAAACGGGGTCCTCACGTCGAACCCCCTAACAATTGCAAATCACCTAAACAAATTCTTCTCGGAAGCCGGCTTAAAAAACCGCCCGCAACATGTGCCCCTAAGCCCTTCTCACTCAACCGCTAATACGTTAAATGTTTCTCAGTCACTTTTCTTACATCCTACTACTCCTCAGGAAATTGCAACAATTATAGAATTACTCAACAATAAGCACTCTGCTGGTCCTGACAACATACCAACCTCTCTTATTTTGAAGTGCTACCAATCTATATCAGAACCACTATCTCGAATTATAAACTCATCCTTCTCGCATGGTATATTTCCCTCTCAACTAAAAGAGGCAATTGTCATCCCACTTTATAAAAATAAAGGCAGTCGAAATGACCCCAACAACTTCCGTCCTATATCACTAGTATCCTCCTTCTCAAAGATATTTGAAAAAGCCTTCTACATTAGACTTTCTGCCTTCCTCTCAAAACATGAAATCATATCCCCTAATCAGCATGGTTACCAAATAGGTAAATCTACTACTTCAGCTATCTTCTCATTTCTCTCCTCACTTCACACCGCACTTGATCAAGGCGACACAGCAATAGGTATTTTTTATGACCTAAGCAAGGCGTTCGATACCATCGATCATGAAATACTTCTTCATAAACTTAACAAAGTGGGGATAAGAGGCAATGCTAATAGATGGGCAGCCTCTTTCCTTTCCAACAGAACACAAGTAGTTACAATCCGCCACTTTTCTAACAATATGCATACTTCACTAACTTCTCACCCACGCCCATTGCCCTGTAATACTCGGTCCTCCATTTTTTCTTTTATACGTAAACGACATGCCTGAGGCTTTTGATTTTGGGTTACTGACTCAGTTGTTGATGACTCGAGTCAGCTATTAACAACTCCGTCACACTCGTCATCAGTGATAACTCAACAATCAAAACAAACAAGTAGCCAATATGTCAACATTTTGTGAACAAAATCTTCTAAATGTTCAACAGCGGAAAACTGTATATTTAAATTTCCACAGTTGCCTTTCAATCTCCTCTAGTCCACTCATTCGTCTTAATTCAAAAACCATTGCCCGCTCATGTTATGTACAATTTTTAGGATTGACAATGACTGAATCTCTAGACTGGGGTATCCACATTGATAACGTCTGTGGTAAAATAAGAAGCGGCTGTTACCTTTTACGTAGAATGAAACCAATCATAAGCCCACAAACACTCCGTTTAATTTATTTTGCTCACATCCATTCACACATCTCATATGCATTGATCTTTTGGGGTGCATCACCACATGCCAGTAGAGTATTCCGCCTTCAAAAACGAGCCATCCGGGTTATGGCGGGTGCCTCCTGGCAAACATCTTGCAGAGATATTTTTCCTAGCATTAAAATACTCACTCTTACCAACTGTCTTATACAATCATGTGCACTATTTGTACGCAACAACCCAAATTTTTCCACGAAACTCTGCAACACACTCATATCCTACTCGTTCACACTCTGATATACATCTCCCTACTCACAAAACATCACGCTTCTCCACTAGTCCCTCCTATCTTTGTCTCACTATCTATAATAAACTACCATTGGATATAAAAAATGCCCAGACATCGAGTATTTATAAAACAAAACTTAATGCGTGGCTGAAAGAAACCTGTTTTTATACCTTAAATGAATTTATAAACCCGTAACCAGCAACTTGTACCAATGGTATTTTATAATTTTATACATATGGTAGGGTACTCTATACTGTACCCATAGTATTTTCCATATTCCATTCCTAATGTAGGCCTACTGTAAACATTAATTTAATTTACTTTGTAATAATCCACTATGTTGATTTGTTTGTTTCTCCAAATCCATTTATCTACATTTAGGCTGCTATTCTCATATCAATCCAAGTCATAACTTATTACCTGTTAGTAAGATAGGCCTATATCCACATGTTTAATATTACATAGTTCTTGTACTTCTAATCTATCTCTTCCATGATATGTGTCGCATACTTTTTATATTGTATATATATTTATTAGCCTATTAATTTTTATACAAATTATTATTTATTAGATTTAGGCCTAGTTTGATAATTTTCACTAAGCCAACATGTTAATGTACATTTTATAACCTATGTTATTATTAAGAATTATTCACTTCACTCTACTATCTCTCTCACAAGAGGATAATGTGTGTATACTTATACTATGTATTGGTCAAGCGAATAAATTACTCTACTCTACTCTACAGTAGTAAGACTGTATTAAAGATAAACATAGTAACCTTCCTATTCTGACCTAGGATCGAACCTATGAGTTCCGTCTGGCAGACCGTGGGTTCATACCTCTACTGACTCTATGACTTACTAATTGGTGTGCATGGCTTACCGATTGACTCCTGGTTCCTGGTATGTGGTTTAGACTGGCTCCCTCTGGACGCCCTGATGTCGAACCCAGTGATGACTTCTCTCTTCACCTCTTCTTATGGCTAATCCTTGTTCTGATTCTTCGTGCAGTAATCCTCACTTAGAACTCTTCCTGGACACTTGTCATTCACCTTCCGATTCTTGTTCCACTCTCCCACTCTCCTCCGTCAACGTTTGTCACTCGGCTCTCTTTTCTCAACGAACGTCTCTACGTACCTCCGCATTCTCTCGTTCAATGCCCTTAATCAAAGTCCGATCTATAAGCACTATTTAGTTGTGCAATCTAAGATTGCACAACCAAATAATAAAATAATAATAATAAATAATAATAAATAAACGCTGAGGACTAAAGATTGCCAATCTTTAGTCCTCAGCGTTTTGTCGGTCATTTCCCTTCCTGTATTGCGACCAAATGAGCCACACCGGAAAGTACCTAGACGTCTTGGCCCTAAATGAACTCACGTATGTTCTCTGATTGGATTCCAAAATGTATTGGACCTCGAGATAATTAGTATTTAGCCAACAAGTACTCTACAGTACTTGACATCCCTCATTCCGGGGGTGAAAAACGTACTTCTTTTTTGTTCCTCCTTCTTGAATGAGCTTCGCTTATTCTTGATACAATAGTTGACATCGTCCTCTTATCTCTTCGACTCTTGCAAGAACGTATCGCTTACTTCAAATCAGACCCCTCAAAGGAACGACTCTTCTCTCTTTTCCTTGTATATGGTCATTCATTTGATTCACCCCGGCTCTTGGCAATCCTTACTCATTTGTTTTCTTCCATCTATTCCTGTGTGTTGATTAACTCGTTCTTTTGATTCAATTCCTTGTTCCGCAGCGCAATGTGACTCTTCTTAGCAAGTGACGATGCTCGTTTCCATCATATATTGTTGAAACCCATCAAGTATACGATGTTATAGGTGGATTAACTGGTCATATGCATTCAGTGTCGGGCTCCTAATTCAGATTTATATTATCACCTGGAAAAACGCAACTAGTAGATACCCGTCTTCCTTTGTCTTAGCCGAAAGATCTCTTCTGTCTTGGCAAAAATTCACTTCATTCGGCGCCACATCCTCTCCAAAGGACCAGTGAAACCATCATACCAGGACCCCTAAGCTGAAAATCCATGTATAGGGGAAAAAACAGAGAAATCCCACGTTTTTCCGGACGAAACTCATAGCCTCGCCTTTGGCATATACATCCAGGTACTAATTGAAAACGTGACTCTACGACAGCCAAACCTTCCTAATCAAATCTATAATTCCTGTGAATTAGGAATCAAATAATTTAAACCTGTAAATCCATATCTTAGTCTTTTCATAAACAATAACAACAAAATACACAAGTATAAATTAGCTAATTATTTGTTTGTGCGTAATTCAAAACAAAAACAATAAGCACCCACTGTAATATTCTATTAAACAATAGTAATAGTCACGAATTTAATCTTGCACGTCTTTTATTCACCACCATACTGGTTCAGACTACACTGCGCAGGCGCTGTAGCCCAAAGGCACTCCGAGCCCACCGTGAGCCTAGCTCCGTGTGACATTGAGCTGCCTAGAGCAGTCTAGAACAGGATGTTACATCCCTCTTTTCCTTCAATTTAAGACTACAACATGAATTTACTATATCTAGATAATGACATAATCTGACAGTTTGCATGAGATTATTAAACTAATAACTGCACTTAGTTTTCTTCTCTAAAGTCTTTTTTCAGTAAGTAATAGTGAAACAAATAAAATTATTGAAACACTAGATTAACATGATTAAACAAGGATTATGAAAATACTACATAAACAACAATTCAATATTTGGAGGAAATGTCATTTGACAATTACATACCATAAAACTAAGAATGTTCATTTGCTCTAGTTTCTTCTCTAAAGTCTTTTTTTTCAGTAAGTAATAGTGAAACAAATAAATTATTGAAACACTAGATTAAAACATGATTAAAAAAAAGGATTATGAAAAAATACTACATAAACAACAACTACCATATTGATGAAAAA